>JAQZBX010000732.1:0-29926 GCA_029593785.1 Cabassous unicinctus
ATATATACATCCTGGGGCCTTGCCACCGAGCATAGACCTCAGTTCACATCATAGACCACACTCTCTCCCACACAGTTCTGCATGGTATATGCTGATGCAAAATGGCCTACATCCGTCGCCACAACGCCACTCAGGACAACCCTCAAGTCTCAAAAAAGCCCCTGTATTTCAACCGCCCCTTCTCTCCCTGCCCCAAAAACGTCCAGTGGCCACCGGCTCCACCTCATTGTTACAATTTCTTCCATTGCTTGGATCACAATATGTCTACAACAGAACACCACCAAGTCCACTCTAGTCCATAGCTCTTCCCCCAATCCTGAGGGGACTGGGATGGTGAGGTCCACTCCACCTCCAAGTGAGAGAGGGCTTATATCCCACGGGTACGGTGGATGGGATTATCCTGCCTGCAGCTGCAGGCCCTCTCCATTCCCTGGGATGGCTGTTGCCCATCGTCGTCTCCTCACCAGGTTACTTGGATGCGTCCATTGAGCTGTAGGGTAGGAGTTGCAGCTCCACCGAGATTCCAGGCACAGCTGGCACATAGGTAGGCCAGAGGCTTCAGTCTCTGGAAGTACACCTAACAAGTCCAGCATCACATATAGGTTTGAATAGAAGGGACTGATGGACCATGTAGCTTTTTAATAAGTCTTAAGTGAAGTAGTGTTTATACTCCAAATATGTTCTTTATCAAAGTTGTTTGGTCTATACTAGGACTCTTGGACTTCTGTATGAATATTAGGAGTAGCTTATGATTCTCTATAAAAATATCCTGTTGGAATTTTGATTGGGATTGAATTGAAACTGTTGAAGAGTTTCAAGAAAATTCACATATGAAAAATACTGAGTTTTCTGACTTATGAACAAGTTATATCTCCTATTTGTTTAGGACTTCTTCAACTTCTTTCAGCAATGTTTCGTAGTTTCCAGTGGATAGGTCTTGAACTTCTTTCATCAGATTAATCTCTAATATTCCCTATTTTATGCTATTATATATGGTTTTTCTTTTTATTTTCAATTTCTGATGTTCATTGCTAGTGTATAAAAACAATAAGTTTTGTAAATTAGTATTATATTCTAAAACCTTTCTTTAGTCACTAATTTTAACAGGTTTTTGGTAAATTTCATTATATTTGCTACATAGATATGTTGTCTATGAATAAAGAAAATTTTACTCCTTTCTTTCTAATCCTTTTCTTGACTTACTGCACTAGCTAGAGAAATGTTGAATAGAAATGGTAAAATTGAGCATCCTTGTCTTATTCCAGATATAGGGCGAGGCATTCAGTCATATCAAGTATGTTGATAATTATAGGTTTTCCATAGATGGCACTTATCAGGTTGAGAAAGTTCTCTTTTTTTCCCCCTAATTTGCTGAGTTTTTTAAAAAAATCAGTAATAGATACTGGATTTGTCAAATATTATTCTTTATTTTTGGAATGATCATGTAACTTATCACTTTTGGTGATACACATGTTAATCCAAACTTGCCTTCTTGTGGTAAAGCTCATTTGGCCATGATATGTTATCCTTTTTACATATTTTGGATTACATTTGCTAACATTTTGCTTATATTTTCCCTGTGTTCATAAGGCATGCTCTCCTATAGTTTTGTTCTCTTTCAGTGTCACCTGGTTTTGGTAGCTGCATAATGCTGGTGTCATAAATTAGGAAGTATCTGCTCTTCAATTATCTGGAAGAGTTTGTATACATCTTCTTTAAATGTTTAATAGAATTCTCCCAGTGAAGCTATCTGGCCATGGAGTTTCCTTGTGTGAAGATTTTAACCTATAAACACAATTTCTTTGTTACAATTTTTGTTTAAACAGAAAATTATATTTTATGGAACTTTAACAAATAAGAATTTTTATTTACTCTTCTATTCTTATGCTCATCCTTCTTTTCTCAATGGAATCATTTTTGTTTTCTGCTTGAGGGACTTCTTTTAACTTTTTTTTATAGTAAGGTATTTTGTACAATTAGTTCTCTAAGATTTTCTATGTCAGAAAAAAATTATATTCCCTTCATTTTGGAAAGACTGATTTTTTTCCCTGAGTATGGAATTAAAGGGTTTCAGATTTTGTGGGTTTATTTTTTTGTTTTGCTTTTTGGCCCTTTATGATGTTTCTCCACGTGAAAGATACTCTGTGGGTCTCTGGAGTTCTCTCTCTGTGTAACTCTCCCCTCTTTGATACACTATCTTGTGAACTCTAACTGTCTTGGTCTCCCTGGGCTTGTACTTGCATTTCCTCAACTCAGGGTTCTCCTTATGCCACAGCTTGGAAACTCTCTCATAGTACTAAGTTAGGGCAATCATAGAGCTTGCTACCCTGCCCTTCATTAGTTAAGGTCCAGGGTCTGTTTTATATCTAGGGTTTTGATTTCATTTTTAGGTATGTTAAAAATCAGAATTTAATCAGGGTATTTATTTTATACTAAAATCTAGTGAGATCATTTTGAGTAAAGCCAGTCCTTCCCTTCTCCTAATAAAATCTATATTGCATATTTTTGCTTTTTTGTCTATCATCCCTTGAAGAAAAATAAAAACATGACCTCAGGATTTGTGTCATTCCTGATTCTCACATGTAGCACATCTCATTAAGTATTTGTTGAGTGAATTAAAGACATAAAAATGGCCAGTGAGACAATATATGGAGCACCTGGGAAAGAAAAAAATGATAACAAATGGAACAAAAACCATAATCTAAAACATATTTGAAAGAAGTTTGCTCTGAATCAAGATTTGATTATGCAAACAAAATGTACTTACGTTTCTTGCTAAAGCAAAGAAACAAACAAACAAATAAATAAATATAGCTGTACATTTTAAAATGACAAATTTAGAAAAAAATTATATGTGTATCTAGATAGGAAAAATCCAGTTAGAAAGCAGGAAGAAAATCACATTGGCTTCAGAATATCTGCAGAGTTAGAGGGGGAAATTTTGGTAACTTCAGTTTTATACACAGGTATACTGTCTTCAATGTTAAGAAAGCAGTAAGCTATGAAAGAGATCATAAGCTATATTATCCACTGTCCATTCTTGAATATTCCTTGAGATCCAAGGAAAAGGTAAGTGCTCAAGAAATGGAAAGTCAAGGAGCTAAAGAACTGGTAGTGATCAATGACTTCAGTTAAATTTTTTAAAAAATTGCTGTAAATATAATTAGAAAATTGCATGAAAATGTAGAAATAATTACTTAATATAATACCTAATCTAAAAAATTAGAAAAAGCTGGAAAATAAATAAGGTAGATAATATCACACTTTAATAAATTGGTTATAAAGTAAAAACTGCAAGATTAACATAGAGCTTATTTTAAAAGGATAATTATAAATAAATTATTATTTAAATAATATATAAGTGTACTATATTATATAAATAATACATAAACTGAGGATTTATACTGATAAAGCTACCAAATGCATTATGGAGAGTTGTGAAATGGAAGAAATAAAAACATGTTAGATCCTTGATTTTTACATATGGGAGGATAAAATGTGTAAATTATTTCCTGAGTTTGATATTTAGAGACTTTAACACTGAAAAATTTTAAAAGTCAATTCAAAGATAGACATTCAGAGTTAAAAACAAAGCATTGTTTTCCAGATAACTGAAGAAGACAAAGACAAAGCTAAGGAAAATAAAATTGTTCATATAGCAGATGACAAAAAGTAGGAATAGAATAAACTTAAAATAAAGACCCCAAACCAAACACTAAAAAATCCAAATGGCAGAGGTAAGACCAGATATATTTTAAAACCATAATTGAAAATGGTTTGAACTCTTTTATAAAATTCAGAGGTCCAGATTTTATAATGAAAATAAATTTTAAAAAAGTAAATTTTAATGTCTAGTTAAATGACAAAAGAATGTAATAGATAAAACAAATACAATAAAGCAGAAATAAAATTAAAATAAATTTCACAAATCTAATACAAACAATACAAAATAAAAATAAATTGATGAAAGACAAAATATAGAAATGAAAAAATGAAAACATCAAGAGACCAAGCACACATTATAACTGCTAATGGAAATAGTTTAAATTTCTTTAAAAATTCAATGGTTCAAGGACTTACAAGGAAGATACCAGAGTATAGAGCTCCAGGACTCGTCCTTTCACAAGAACAACTATTAAACATAGAAGAACTGTCTGAAACAACTATTTTGAAACAACAGAGGCCAGAAAAACACTGTACAGCATCCAGAGAAGAGCAGGAGAAAGAGGCTGATAAATTACTGTAGAAAATTGTAAATTGCTCTCTCAGCAGAGGAGCTACTGGCACCCATCCTCTATTCTTTTGGGAGGCTGCTGCAGGTTCCAACTCTTTGCTAGCTGCTGGTGACAGAAAAGGACATAAAAATCCTCTTCCCTGAGACTAGGGGTGAGCATGGCTGATCAGTGATCATGGCTTTGATTAGAAAATTCAAATTGCTGGGTTCTGATCACTAGGTCTCAGCTCTGAGGGTAACTATCATTTCAAACTATCCCAGATAAAGTCTTACAGCAGCCATTGTTTCAATTCTCCCTGGACAGGGGTAGAGGCAATAGAAATTTAAAGATTTAAAGATTCACTGCTTCCTCAGAGCTCTGAGGGACAGTTTGCTGAGGGCTAACTTTTGGGAGCCATCAGAGAATCTATTGGTGCCCTTCCTGTTCTCCTCCCCAGGAAACTTTGGAGCCAGTCTGGAACTCCTTCATGGGTTTTGGTTTGGAAAGACTGGCTTGGGAAAGTCCTCTCCATTGTGTCCTCCTCCCAGAGTTTTCCCTCCAGGCAAAAGCAGCAAGAATAAATGAAATGAGTGGAAAAAGTTATAAAGGCAGACAGTCTGGAAAAAAGGCATGCCAGTGTCAAATACCAAAGTCTGTCTCCTGGGAAAAAGAGCTGACAACCAAACTCTCCTAAACAGGGTAACTCCAAAACAATTAAAAAGAAAAAGCCCAGGACAAGACAGAAGCCCAGAAAGACAGGGGAAATCCTGCACACTGCATTTGCCTTGGGCAGAACTTCCTGAAAGGAGGGTTAAAGCTAAAAAAAATCTGTCTTATCACCAGCTGGTTACAAAACCAACAAACAGACATCCCAGGGAGTAAATCAGAGAGTTAGCATGTCAAAATATTAAAATGTACTGCATGCAACTAAAGAGTACAAGACAAAGAAACAGGAAATGATGGCCCAACCAAAGGAAGAGGATAAATACCCTGAAAGCACCAACGAAGAAGATGAGGTACGGATGTACCAAACAAAGTCTTTAAAGAAATTATCTTAAAAATGCTCAAGGAGATGAAGGAGAGTACAAGAATGAACTAAAGGGTATCAGGAAAACAATGAATGAACAATATGAGAATCTTAGTGAAGATATTGAAATTTTAAAAAGGAACAAAACAGAGCTACTGGACTTAAAGACCACAATAACAAAATGAAAAATGTCCAGGAAGGTTTCAGGAGCAGAATGAAGCCAGCAGAATAAAGAATATGTGAACTTGAAGACAAGACACTTGAAATGGAGCAGAAAGAAAAAAGAAATATTGAAAGAGAAAGCAGCCTAAGGCAGCTATGGGACAACATGAAGTGCACCAATGTATGAATTATAGGAGTTCCAGAAGGAGAGTAAAGAGAGAAAGGGGCAGAAGGAATAGTCAAAGAAATAATGACAGAAAACTTCCCAAACTTAGCAAAAGATTTGTTTATGTACAAGAAAGAAGCTCAGAGAACACTAAACAGGAAAACATGAAGAAAAACACACCCTTTCATATATTTATTACACTAACAAATGAGAGATACAATGAGAGAGCTCTGAAAGCTGCAAGAGAAAAGCAATGTGTTATGTGCAAAGGAGTCCCAGTTAGACTGAGTGCTGATTTCCCAACAAAAATCATGGAGGCAAGAAAGCAATGGGCTGAAATAATAAAAGTGCTGAAGGAAAACAGCTGCAAGCTAAGAATTCTTCCCCCTGCTGAGATGGTTTACCTGTCTGCCTGCTCTTGTCTGCTTGCTGAGTCTGCTTGATGTCTCTACTCATTGTCTCTGCTTATTGTCTCTGCTTGTTGTGTCTGCTTCTTGTCTCTGCTCATTGTCCACTTGTTGTCTGCTTATCTTCTTTAGGAGGCACCAGGAACTGAACCCAGGACCTCCCATGTGGGAGATGAGTGCCCAACTGCTTGAGCTACATCCACTCCCTGCTCCTTGTGTCTTGCTCATTAGTCAGCTCATTGTGTCAGCTCATTGAGTTGGCTTGTCTTCTTTAGGAGGCACTGGGAAATGAATCTGGGATCTCCCATGTGGGAGGCGGGAGCCCAACTGCTTAAGCCACATCCACTCCACAGCTAAGATTTATATCCAGTGAGGTTCTCTTTCAAATATGAATGAGAGATTAAAACATTCTAAGATAAGCAAAAACTGAGGGAGTTCATCACCACTAGACCTGACCTATGAGCAATTTTAAAGGGAGTTCTTCAGACTGAAATGAAAGGAAACTAGACAGTGGTTCAGAGTGGCATATAGAAATAAATACCTGTGGTAAAGGTAACCATTTGGGTAATTATACATTCCAGTATTATTATACTGTATTGTTTGGTATGTAACTCCACTTCTTATTTCCTACAGGTGCTAAGATACAAATGCATAAAAAGTTATGGTAAATCTAGGTTTTTGGTCCTACAATGTACAAAGACATAAGTGGTAACATGTGTGAAAAATGATGGGGAGACCAAAGGGTATAGGAAAAGTATATGAGAATGCTATTGAATTTAAGTTGATATCAAACCAAATATGATTGTTTCATATTTAGAATGGTGAATTTTAACCCCATGGTAACCACAAGGAAAATTGATGAAAAATATATCCAGATTGAAATGAGAAGGTACTCAATATGGTACAACACAAAAGAGCAATGAAATATAAAAGTAGGCTTTAAAGCAAGTGGACAAAATAAGCATAAGACTTACAAATGCTAAATATTAAAATGGCAAAGAAAGTCCTGTATTATCAGTAGTGACTTTAAATATAAATGGATTAAACTCTCCAGTCCAAAAGCAGAGACTGGCAAAATGGATTGAAAAAAGCATTACCCAACTATATACTGTCTGCAAAGAGGCTCACCTTAAAGTCAAAGACACAAGTAGGCTGAATGTAAAAGGGTGGAAAAATATACCATACAAGTAGTAACCAAAAGAGAGCTAGGGTGGCTATGCTAATATTGGATAAAAGAGACATTAAATCAAAAACAATTATGAGGGACAAAAATGATCATCATATATTGATAAAGGAGATGTAACTATTATAAATATATATGCATCTAATAGCAGAGCCCCAAAATATATGAGGTAAATACTGACAAATTTAAAGGAAGAAATTGATGGTTCAACATTAATAGTAAGAGATACTCTCAATAATGGATAGAATATCTAGTTAGAAGATGAATAAGGAATTACAGGACTTGAATGCTACCCTAACAAACTAGACCTAACAGACATATATAGAACAATGCACCCAAGAAAAACAAGATACACATTCTTCTCAAATGCACATAGAACAGTTTCCAGGATAGACCATATTTTAGGCCATAAAACAAGTTTCAATAAATTAAAAAATATTGAAATCATATATTCTCTGGCCACAATGGAATGAAGCAAGTAATCAATAACAGAGGGAGAAAGGAAAAATTTAAAATTATGTGGAAATTAATATAATCTTAAACAACCAATGGGTTAAACAGGAAATCAGAAGTGAAATTAAGAAATATCTTGAAGACAATGAAAGAGGGAAATTCATAGCTTTACATACTTACATTTTAAGAGAAGAAAGACTTCAAGTCAGAGACCTAAGCTCAAAACTGGAAAAACTAGTAAAGAAGAGCAAACCAAATCCAAAGAGAGCAGAAGGAAGGAAATAACAAAGACTAGAGTGGAGATAAAGAAAAATAGAAAACAATAGAGAGAATCAACAAAACCAATCGTTGGTTCCTTGAAAATATCAATAATATTGACAAACATTTAGCTAGACTTAACAAAGAAAAAAAGATATGATACCAATAACAAAAATCAGAAATGTAAACAGGGCATTACCACTAAATATGCTGTAATAAAAAGAAATATAAAGGGATACTATGAACAACTGTATGCCAATAAACTAGATAACCTAAATGAAATGGACAAATTCTTAGGAAAAAACAACTTACATAGACTCAAGAAGAACTATTTCATTCACTCAAAAAATCAATTACTAGTAAAGACATTGAACCTGTAACCAAAACCTCCCAAGAAAGCAAAGCCAAGGACTGGATGGATTCACAGAGGAACTCTATCAATCATTCCAAGAAGACTTAACTCAAATTCTGCTCAAAAAATTGAAGAGGAGGGAATACTCCCTCACTGATTCTACCAGGCCACTATCATCCTCATACCAAAGTCAGATAAAGATACCACAAGAAAAGAAAACTACAGAACAATATCTCTTATGAATATAGATGCAACATCCTCAACAATATACTAGCAAACTGAATCCAACAGCATATTAAAAGAATTATATGCCATGGTAAAGTGGAATTTATCCATGGTAAGCAAGGTTGGTTCAACATAGGAAAATCAATTAATGTAATACACCACATTAACAAAAGGAAGTATAAACACCAGATGATCATCTAAATTGCTGCAGAAAAGGCATTTGACAAAACCCAACACCCCTTCATGATAAAGACATTTATAACACTAGGAATAGAAAGAAACTTCCTCAACATGATGAAGGGCATATATGAAAATCTCACAGCTAACATCCTATTTGGAGAAAGACTGAAAACTTTCCCTCTAAGATCAGGAACCAGACAAGGATATTCACTGTCACCATTGTTATTACATTGTACTAGTTTCTGCCAGAGCATTAGGCAAGAAAAAGTAATAAAAAGACATGCAAATTGGACAGGGAGAAGTAAAACATTCATTATTTGCAGGTGATATGATCCCGTGTACAGAAAACACTGAAAAATCCACAACAAAACTTCTAGAGCTAATAAACCAATTCCGCAAAGTGGCGGGGTAAAAGATCAACACACAATCATCAGTAGTGTTCCTATACACAAGTAATGAACAATCAGAAGAAGAAATCAAGAATAAAATCCCATTCACAATAGCAACTAAAAATGAAATATCTAGGAATAAATAAAATCAAGGATGTAAAAGACTTGCACACAGAAAACTATAAAACACTGGTAAAATAAATTAAAGAAAACCTAAATAAATGGAAGGATATTTTGAGTTCAAGGATTGGAAGACTAAATATTGTTAAGAATTCAATACTACCCAAAGCAATTTATAGATTCAATGTAAACTCAATTAAAATTCTGCCAACCTTCTTTGCAGAAGTGGAAAAGTTAATCATCAAATTTATGTAGAATAGAAGGGTAAGGGGCCCTGAATAGCTGAAGCCATCTTGAAAAAAAAAATGAAGTTGAATGACCCACATTTCCAATCTTAAAACTTATTACATAGCTACAGTAATCAAAATAGTATGTTACTGGGATTGTTGGAAGATGACATCAGACTAACAGGCAGGGCTCAATGCTCTCACAAAAACAACAGAGAAAGAACCAAAAGCTATCTGAGGGACCTGCTTTGGGGGTCAGCAAACCAAGACAGTGCTATACAACACCCAGGAGGGTAAGGGACATTGATGAAGAACTTGAAACAACAAATGTGAGTTACCAAGCCCCCACAGCTGCCAGGAAGGGCTCCCCTCCCCCACCCCCAAGATATTAAGTTGGGATAAAACCCTAGGCTCACTGCAGCTGACTGAGAGGGGAACAGACATTGTCCTCCCTGTCAGCTGTTTTAAGGGAAAAGGAAGGAGAAGTCTGGGGGCTATTCTTCAGTGATTGGAAGTTTTAGGTTACATATATGTTACATGAAAAATAAAGGGGATTCCCATATGCCCCAACCCCTCCCCCTCCCACACTTTCCCACATTAACAACAATCTTCATTAGTGTGGTACATTTGCTAAAATTGATGAACACATATTGAAGCATAGCTACTAACCATGGAATACAGTTTACATTATTGTTTACATTTTGTCCCAGACAATTTTGTAAGTTATGACAAAATATACAATGGCCTGTATCTGTCACTTCAATGTCATGCAATACAACTCCAATGCCGACAAAATGCACCCATATTATGCCTATTCTTCCCTCTCCCATTCCTCCAAACCTCTGGTGCTCACTGCCACCATTCCATTGCTGGAATAATAATAAATCTATACTAGAATAATAATATGTCTACTTTAGTCCATTGTTCATTCCCCAATCTTGCAGATTTTGAGATGGCAATACCCACTCTGTTTCTAATTGAGAGGGGGCTTATGTCCCATGGGGCAGATGGATGGAACTATCTTGCTTGCAGTTGCAGACACTCTCTGTTCCTTGGGATGGGCATTGTCCATCATCATCTCTTTGTTAGTTGTCCTGGGTGAGTCCAGTGAACTGGAGAGTAGGTTTTGCAACTCTGCTGACATTCAGGGCTCAACTGACACATGAACAGATCAAAGATTTAAGTCTCTGGGACATATATTTAATATGTATAGTGCTAATTATAGGTTCAAATAAAAGAGGCAGAAAAACCATCTGTAGGGAAACAGACTGTTTTGAATCTCCACTCAGAAGATTCAACTCAAGAACACAGGAAAGCTGAGGCTGAAACACCTCTGTGGAAAGGTACATCAATGAACACCATGTGGTGGCTGGTCTGGAAATCTCATGGACAAAAGCTGTTTTTGGTTCTGACTGTATCCTAATCCCTGGGAGAAAATATACACCCCGTTAGTTCATCCCTGGCCTGATTTTGGTAACTTAAGCTGGGCAATTTTAAAGACTTAAAATAAGTTGAACCACAAATCAAACAAGGGCTGTGAACAGAAAAAACAATAGGCAAGAGAGAGAAATTAGCCATCAGAGTAAATTCACAAACATATTCAGAAGCCTAGACATCAGCAAAAGATTACAAGCCATAATAGGAAACAGGAAGACATGGCCCAGCGAAAGGAATAAACCAAATATCATAAAGAGACACAGGATTTAAGACAATTAATCAGTGATAATCACACGTTTCTTAATCAATTCAAAGAATTTAAAGAAAATATGACTAAAGAAATAGAGGATATTAAGAAGACACTGGGTGAGTATAAAGGCCATTTGAAAGCCTGCAAAAAAAAAAAAAAAGTAACAGAACTTATGTGAATAAAAGACAGGATGGATAAGACTAAAAATATATTAGAGGCACATAAGATAAGATTTGAATTGCTCAAAGACAGAATTAGGGATTTCAAAGACAGAATATCCAAACTGGAAAAGCATCAAATACAAGGGAATCTCAATAAGATTAAGTGCCTACCTCTCATCAGAAACCAAGGAGGTGAAATGAAAGTGTTATGATGTATTTAAGGTACTGAAAGAGAAAAACTGCCAGCCAAAAATTCTGATTCCAGCAAAAAATGTCCTTCACAAATGAGGGTGAGTTCAAGTCTTCACAGACAAAATCTTATAGAGTATGTTACCAATAGACCAGAATTACAAGAGATACTAAAGGGAATGTTGTCGCCTGAAAGGAAAAAACAAGGGCAAGAGATTTGGAGAAGATTGTAAAACTGAAGATTATTAGGAAGAGGTAACTAAAGGCTAAGAAGACAGACAATAGAATGATATGACAACAGAGAGCCAAAGGACATAATGGATAAAGTAAGTAATGCCTTTTCAGTAATAACATTGAATATTAATGGCTAGGCTGATAGAATGGATACAAAAATATGAACCATCTGTATGTTGTCTATAAGAGACCCATCTCAGATGCAAGGACACAACCAGGTTAAAAGTGAAAGACTGGAAAAAGATATTCCATGCAAATAGTAACCAAAAAGAGCTGGAGTAGCGATACTAATATTGGACAAAATAGATTTCAAATGCAAAACTGTTTTAAGGGATGAAGAAGGTCATTATATATTAATAAAAGTGCACTTCACTAAGAAAAAATAACTATACTAAATATTTATGCACCTAACCTGCTTACCCCAAGATACATGAGGCATACACTGGCAAACCTGAAGGGAGAAATAGTTGGAGACTTCAACACACCACTCTCAGTATGGGATAGAACATCTGGACAGAGGATAAATGGAGAACTTTAATAATATGCTAAATGAAGTAGAACTAACAGAAAACTATACAGCATCACACCCCAAAGCAGCAAGATATATATTCTTTACAAGTGCTCATGGATGCTTCTCCAAGATAGACCATATGTTGGGTCACAAGGCAAGTCTCAATAAATTTAAAATGATTGAAATTATACAAAACACATTCTCTGATCACAGTGGAATGAAGCTTGAAATCAATTATATATGAAAAAAAGGAATATTCATAAATATATGGATATTAAACAACAGACTCTTAAATAAATAATCAGTGGGTCAAAGAAGAAATTGCAAGGAAATTCAGCAAATATCTTGAGATGAATGAAAATGAGAATACAACATATCAAAACTGCAAAGACAGTGCTGAGAGGGAAATTTATAGCCCTCAATGTTTATATTAATACAGAAGAAAAAGCTAAAACTGAAGATCTAACAGAACACCTGGAGGAACTAGAAAAAGAACAGCTACCTAATCCCAAAGCAAGCTTAAGGAAAGAAATAGTAAAGATCAGAGCAGAAATAAATGAAATCGAGAACAAAAAATAGAGACAATCAACAAAACCAAAAGTTGGGTCTTTGAGAAGATCAACAAAATAGACAAAACCATTAGCTAGAGTGAGGAAGAAGAAAGAGAGAGGATGCAAATAAATAAAATCAGAAATAAAAGAAGGGTTATTACCACAGACCCTGCAGAAATAAGAGAGTTCATAAGAGGATACTATGAACATCTGAATGCCAAAATATGGACAGTGTAGACAAGATGGATAAATTCCCACATATGCATGAACCACCTTCACTGTCCTTAGAAGAAATAGAAGACCTCCACAAAGCAATCATAAGTGAAGAGATTGAAACAGTCGTTAAAAACCTCTGAAAAATGAAAAGCCCAGGACCAGATGGCTTCACAGGTGAATTTCACCAATCATTCAAAGATGATCTAATACCAATCTTGCTCAAACTCTTCCAAAAATTTGAACAGGAATGACCACTACCAAATTCATTCTATGACGCCAATATCGAAATACCCTAATATCGAAACCAGATAAATAAAGATAATACAAAAAGAAAATTACAGACCAATAACTCTAATCAATACAGATGCAAAAATTCTCAACAAAATACTTGTAAACAGAATCCAAAAGCACATAAAAGAATTATACACCACGATCAAGTGGGTTTTATCCCAGGTATGCAAGGGTGGTTCAACACAAGAAAATTGATTAGTGTAATAAGCCACACTGAGAAATTGAAGAAAAATCACATGATCCTCTTAATTGATGCAGAAAAGGCATGACAAAACACAGCACCATTTCTTGGTAAAAACACTCCAAAAGAAAGGAATAGAAGAAGCTTTCTCAATATGGTAAAGTGCATATATGAAAAATCTACAGCTAGCATGGTACTCAATGTTGAAAGATTGAAAGCTTTCCTGCTGAGATCAGGAAAAAGGTAAGGATGCCCACTGACACCATTGTTATTCAATATTGTGCTAGAAGTTCTAGCTAGAGCAATTAGACTAGACAAAGAAATAAAAGACACCCAAATAGGAAAGGAAGAAGTAAATCTTTCACTATTCACTGATGATATGATCCTATATTTAGAAAATCCTGAAAATCCACAACAAAGCTACTAAAACTAAAAGAGGATCTCAACAAAATGATGGGTTGCAAGTTTATAACTAAAAATCAATAGTGTTTCTATACACTATTGATGTGCAATCTGAAGAGAAATTCAGAGAAAAATTACATTTATAATAGCAAACAAAACAATCAAATATTTATGAATAAACTTAATCAATGACATAAAGGACCTGTATTCAGAAAACTACAAAACATTGCTAAAGGGAACTGAAGAAGACTTAAAGAAATGGAAGTACATTCTGTATTCATGGATTGGAAGGCTAAATATCATTAAGATGTCAATTCTATTCACGTTGATTTACAGATTCAATGCAATTGCAATAAAAATTCCAACAGTTTTTTTTATGCAGAAATGGAAAAAAACAATTATTAAATTTATTCAGAAGGATAACTAGCCCTGAATAGCCAAAAGAGCTTAAAAAAGAACCAAATTGTAGGACTCTCGCTTCTGGACTTTAAAGCATACTAGTTAGCTACAGTGGTGACAACAGCATGGTACTGGCATAAAGACAAACACATTGATCAAGGAAACTGAATTGAGAACTCAGAAATAGACCCTCACAGTCAATTGATTTTTGACAAGGCTGTCAAGACCTCCCAGCTGGGCCAGAACTGTCTATTCAACAAATGGTGTTGGGAGAACTGGATATCGATATCCAAAAGAAAGGGGACCCTTATCTTGCACCTTATAGAAAAATTAACTCACAATAGATCAAGGACCTAATTATAAAATCAACAAACATAAAAATCCCAGAAGAAAATGTAGGAAAAGATTTTCAAGATCTTGTAGGCAGTAGTTTCTTAAACCTTATACCCAAAGCAGGAGCAACAAAAGGAAAAATAGGAAAATGGGACCGCCTCAAAATTAAACACTTTTGCACTTCAAAGGACTTTGTCAAAAAGGTAAAAAGGCAGCCAACTCAATGGGAGAAAATATTTGGCAGTCACATATATGATAAGGGTTTAATATCCATGATATACGAAGCAATCATACAAAACTCAATAATAAAAAGATAAACTACCTAATAATAATGGGCAAAAGACTTGAAAAGATCATTGTATAAAGAAGAAATACAAATGGCAAAGAAACACATGAAAAAATGTTCAACAGCACTAGCTATTAAGGAAATGTAAATAAAAACTACAATGATATATCATTTCACACCTATTAGACTGACCTCTATTAAAAAGTTGGAAAGCTGTAAATGTTGGAGAGGATGTGGAAAGATAGGAATGCTTATTTACTATTGATGGGAATATAAAATGGTACAGTCATTGTGGAGGACTGTTTGACAGTTCCTAAGGTATATGAAAATAGACTTGCCATGAGACCTGGCAATACCATTATTAGGTATATACCCAGAAGACCTGAGAGCAGAGATATGAACAGACATCTACACGAACTGATCTACCATATGACCCAATGTGACAGTTTGAAGCTTTGTGGATCCCATAATATCATGTCTTTGGAGTTAATTTACTATCGTAAATGTGACCTTTTGATTATGTTACTTCTGCAGGGTCTTAATCTCTTTCTGGAGTCCCTTATAATGGGGATGAATATGGACAGATATACAGCCACAGGAAACAGAGGGAAATCAATAGAAGCTGAGAGAAAACCAGATGAAGCCAGAAGCTGTGGGCAACGGAGCCCAGGGGAGACGGCAGAGACTGGCAGATGCTGCCATGTGCCTTGCCATGTACCTTGCCATATGAGAGAGAAATCCAGGACCATCAGCAGTCAATCCCTGGAGAGAAAATCCTCTCTCAATGAAGCCTTAAGTTGGACATTTTCATAGCCTCAGAACTGTGAGCTTATAAGTTAATAAATCCTCATTGTAAAAGCCAACTCATTTCTGGTATATTGCTTCTGGCAGCTTTTGGCAAACTAAAACAACTGGCAACCCCACTACTAAGTACATACCCAAAAGAATTGAAAGCAGGTACTCAAATATTTTCACAACAATGTCCATGGAGGCATTATTCACAATTGCCAAAAGATGGAAACAACCCAGGTGTCCATCAGCAGATGAATGGGTAAATAAAATGTGGCATATACATACAATGTAATTCTATCCAGCTGTAAAAAAAATGAACTCCTGATACATGTTACAACATGGATGAACCTTGAAGACATTATGTTGAGTGAAATAAGCCAGAAACAAAAAGACGAGTATTGTTATCTTACTGATTTGAAACAATTAAAATAAGCAAACTCATAGAGTTTAAAATATAGGTGCCTAAGGGATGGGGTGTGGGGAGTGGGGATAGGGAATAGGAAGTTAAGGATTAAAATGTACAGGGTTTCAATTTGGAATGATGATAGTATTTAAATAATGAGTGATTGTGATGGTAGCACAACATTGTGAATGCAATTAGCAGCACTGAAATATATATATCTGACTATGATTAAAAGAGGAAATGTTAGATTGCATACATTGTGACAGAAATTTAAAGAAAAAAAATCCATGGAACTGCAGTACACAAACAGTGAATCCTAAGTTAAACCATGGACTTTAATTAATAGAACAATTATAGAAATGTGCTATCATCAATTCTAACCAATGTTCCACACCAATGCAAAGTGTTGATGGTGGGGCAGTATATAGGAATCCTGTATTTTATGCATGATTGTTCTGTAAACTCAATTTCTCTAATAAAGAAAAAATGCTAACTCATGTTGAGTGAAAGAAGATGCAAAATATCTAAGACTTATATCAAATCCTAGAACAGAAAAAACTAAACTATGCTGATTGAAATTAGGAGTTGATTGGGGAATGGTGTCCATGTGGAAGTGTTGAATTTACTGCGAAGAAGGAAAACTGTAGTGGTGATATAACACTTTGTAATAAATGAGTCAGACCAGGAGCACCAGCTTTACCTGGGAATTTGTTGGACATGAAAATTCTTTGGCTCCCACCCCAGGCTTAATGATACAGAAATTCTGAAGGTGGAGCAAGCAATCAGTGTTTTACAAGTCGTCCCAGTGATTTTGATATGTGCTACCATTTGTGAATCTGTACCTTGGTTGGATGGTAGTCACACAGGTTTAATCAATTGGCAATAGAACTGAACATCTAAGAACTGTTATTTTATTTTATGTAAATTATGTGCAACTAAAAAAAAATACAAAATAAGTCTTTCCTGTTCAAAAACAAAAACAAAATCAATGGCTTACATTTTGCGATGAATATAAAAATTGCAAAAAATAAAGCCCAACGAATAAATAGAACAACATTAGCATGTAAAGAATATATAAAGTTTTACAAGGAAAATATAAATATATAAAGTTTTATAAGGAAAACACAAATGAAAAGAAAGGAGTAGACGGCCAAGGTGCTCCTGAAATTAAGAGAAAATGGTGTTCCATATCTATTTTAAATACTCGGATCTGAAGAAAAATTAAATGGCTTATTTCAGAAAAATCTATTGATTAGTATTTGATATGTGGTTAATATATAAAAAGGAAAAATGCAAGTCAGTTTTGAATTAATTAATTGTACACACTTGTCTATAGTATTTAGTACTCTACAGAACATGAAATTTTAAAGGTTCTTGAAACAGAAGTTCTTCAATATCCTAAATGAGGATTTGTCTTTAAAGTAAAGCTGAATTCTACAAAACAGGGAAAATCTATACATTCAGGTCAATTGCCAGCCAAGCACTAACAGCTATTCTCCATTATGGACAAAATATGAACTCTATGGAGTCCATAATACTTAATATATATTTGTATAAGTCTGTGAATGCCTATTTACAAGATAAATTGTAGTAGTTTCAAAGGAATGTATTGAGGAAATTAAAGAACAGTTTATCAGTTATGTTTGAGTAGGAGTTATTGTCATATCATTCTAGGAGAAAATTAGAAAATCTTTGGTGTTCTCATGGGCAAGTTTTAGAAAATCAAATGCTTTATACCTTTCTATACATTTTTCTATATGATAGCACTATGATTCTTTCTTAATGGTAAATCTAATCAGCAGTAAATAATATATAATTTTGAATGAGGGAAAACAAAGGGTCTTCTGAAAACTTCTTTACTAAATATAGTATATAGAGCAAAAAGACAATGAGTATCCAGTATGTTTTGGGGATGGTTCTTTAAATAAAATAGTTTGAGAATAGAGGAGTGGCAAGATGACAGCAGAATAAGGAGCTCCAAGAGTCAGCTGTCCCTAGAGTGGAGTTAGTAATCACCCAGAGCTATCTAAATCATCTTTTTGGGGGACCCAGGAGACCAGAAAAGCATCTTGAAACATCCTTGGAAGAACAGGAGGAGACTGCCCATCTGTACTGAAGATTCTTGAGTAGAGCATTCCACACCACAGTGGCCAGCACCCATCCCCCACTGGCAGTTCAAGATGCCTCAGGAATCATTCCTTGGCTGGAGTTGGAAGCTCCATTTCCCAAAAATGAGGAAGGAAGAGACTGTCAGGCACCTGCTTCAGCTACTGATTAGTAAATTTGGCTGACTAAAGTCCAGTCCTAAGAACAGCTAATGTTTGGATCTGTCCAAATCAGAAAGAGGCTGGTAGCCTCCATTTTAACTCCACCCCCAGCATGAGGGGAAGCAGGGCTGATTGAAAAATCACAGTGATGATAGGGACTGGAATCTTTCCACCCAGGTGGAATTGCTGCCCTAGCCTAGGATCCTGTCCTGCCTCCAACAAGGAGGAAGCTGGGGAGAACTTCACCAGCCTCTCCAGGCAACTATAGTCACTTTTGGCAGGAATGGACTAGATTGTTGGGCACCCATGTTGCTAAATCTCTGCCTCCAATAGGATGGGGAAGCAGTGCTTCCTCAGGTTCTCTCAGTAACTGTGGGCACTTTCGGCCCACATGGACTAGATTGTTGGTCACCTTTGGCTCCATCCTCAACCCCTGATAGGATAAGATGGGGAGTGTTTCCCCAACCTGCAACTAGAGCCACTTTTGGCCTGCATGGATTAGACTGTTGGACACATTTCTGACTCCATCTCTGCCCCTGACAGGGATGGAGGATAGGCAATGCTTTCTTAGCCTCTCCAGGCAACTGCAGTCACTTTTGGTCCACACAGACTAGATTGTTAGGAATAATTGTGGCTTCATTACTGATCCTGACAGAGCAGGAAATAGTTCCCTCAGCCTCTCCAGGCAACTGCAGCTGCTTTTGGCCCACATGGACTAGAGTGTTGGGCACACTTGTGGATCCATTCCCCACATGACAGGGCAGGAGGAGGGACAGAGCTCCCCCAGCTTCTCTGGACAACAGTAGCCATTTTTGGCCCACACAGACTAGATGATTGGACACATCTGTATCTCTGTCCCCTCCCTGACAGGACAGGAGGAGGGATAGTGCAACTTTAGCCTCTCCAGGCAAATGCAGTTGATTTCAGCCTACATGGCATAGATTGCTGGACACACTTGTGGTTTCATCCTTGCCCCCAACAGCGAGGAGGAGGAGCAATGCTTCCTCAGCCTCTTCAGGCAGCTGCAGTTGCTTTCGGCCCACATGGACAAGATTGTTATGCACACCTGTGGCTCCATTTCTGCCCCTTACAGAACTGGAGGAGGGATAATGCTCCCTCAGCCTCTCTAGGCAACTGTGGTTACTTTCAATCTGTTTGGACAAGATTGCTGTGCACAACTGTGTCTCCATCCCCACCTTAGCAGGGGAGGTAGGGGCATGGAGTTCATCTCACTGTGTAACTACAGATGGTCTTGGATACACAGCTTGGATTACTGCACATGGCTGTGGCTCTGTCCCTACCCCTGGCAGGGGAGAAAGGTGGGAGAACCTTCATCAGTTCCTGGAGCAACATGGGGAGCCTCATCTTCCAAGGCTTACAGTACCAATTGCATCCTCAGTTTCTACTATGCAACCAGCAAGGGAGGAAGGACAAGAAACAGATGAAAAAGATCTGAAAAAATTTCAAATTGGCTAAACATGAGCCACTATAAAGTACCATATTAAGTTGAACCAAGTAAGAAAGAACAGCTGTAGCACAAAGCCAATCAACTAGAAAGCCCTAGACTATAGAGAGAAAAGGGACCAAGGAGAAATACATCAAGTAAATCAGATGCTGAGACACAAACTAAAAATTACAATCCATACCAAAAAAACAAGAAGATGTGGCCCAATCAAAGGAATAATCTAAGCCTACAGATGGCATAAAGAAATTGAGACAAATAATCATAGATTATCAAACAAATATCCTTAAAAATTCAATGAGATGGCTAAAGAAATTAAGGTTATTAAGATGACACTGGGTGAACACAAATAATTTGAAAGTGTACATAGAAAAATAGCAGATCTTATGGAAATGAAAGGTGGAAAATGAAATAAAAAATACACTAGAGGTATATAACAACAGATCTTTAAAGGCAGAAGAAAGGATCGGTGAGCTTGAAGACAGGGCCTCTGAAAACAAGCATATAAAGGAACAGATAAAGAAGAGAATGGAAAACATTGAACACGGTCTCATGGAAATAATAACAGCAAGAGACATGCAAACATAGGTGTCCTGGGTGTCCCAGAAGGAGAAGAGAAGTGAAAATGGCAGAAAGAATATTTGAAGAAATAATGGTAGAAAATTTACTAACCTTATTGAAGACCATAGGTATTTGTCTCCAAGAAGCACAATGTACTCCCTTCCAAATATATCAGAATAGATCTACTCTGAGACACATACTAATCAGACTATCAAATACCAAAGATAAAGAGAGACTCCTGAAAGCAGAAAGAGAGCAGCAATTCATCACATACAGGATGCCCAATAAGACTATGTGCTGATTTCTTATCAGAAACCATCAAGAAGGTAGTGATATGATATATCTAAGATACTAAAAGAGAAAAACTGCCAGCCAAGAATTTTATATCTGGCAAGTTTGTCTTTCAAAAATGAGGGTTAGATAAGTCACAGATAAAAAGAAACTGAAAGAGTTTGTGACCAAGAGACGGGCTTTGCAGGAAATACTAAAGGGAGTGCTACAGCCTGAAAAGAAAAGACGGGAGAGAGAGGCTGGATGAGAGTCCAGAAATGAAGATCATGTCACTAAAATAACTAAAAATGTGAAAAAAAGAGTGTTGAAAATAAGATACAAAAGAAAAAACCCAAAGGACAAAATGGGTAAAGTAAGAACTTCCTTGACTGTAATAATATTGTATGTTAATGGATTAAAATCCCCAATCAAAGGACATAGATTGATGGAGTGTCTATAAACTGTCTAAAAGTGACTCACATTAGACCCAAGGATACAAATAGATTGACAGTGAAAGGCTGGAAATAGATATTTCCATGCATACAGTAACAAAAAAAAAACAACAACAACAAACAAAAACAAAAAACAAAAAAACAAATAAACACACACAAAAAAACTGCAATAGCTATAGCTATATCAGATGAAATAGACTTTAATAGCAAAGCTATTATTAGAGACAAGGAAGGACATTATACATCAATAAAAGGCACAATTCACCAGGAAGAAATAGCAATCATAATATATATGGACCTAACCAGGATGCCGAAAGTTACAAGAGGCAAAGACTGGCAAATCTGAAGGGAGAAGTAGACAGCTCTACAATAAGAGTTGGAGACTTCAATACACCACTATCAACATTTGATAGAATATCTGGGCAAAGGATCAATAAAGTAACAGCTTGAATAATTGGATAAAAAATCTAAACCTAATAGACATAGACAGAACATCGCACCCCAAAAAAGCATCAAATGCATTCTTCTCAAGTGCTCATTGGTCCTTCTCCAGGATAGATCATATGTTTGGTCACAAATCAGACCTCAGTAAGTTTTAAAAGATCAAAATTATACTAAGTACTTTCACTAATAATAATGGAATAAAGTTAGAAATCAACAATAGATAGAATAAGGGAAAATTCACAAATATATAGAGATTAAACAGCATA
Organism: Cabassous unicinctus; assembly: GCA_029593785.1. NCBI lineage: Eukaryota > Metazoa > Chordata > Mammalia > Cingulata > Chlamyphoridae > Cabassous > Cabassous unicinctus. Next base: position 21,722 of record JAQZBX010000732.1, read on the forward strand.
GTCTTAAAAAGCCAGTGGGTCAAAGAAGAAATTGCAAGAGAAATCAATAAATATCTCTAGATGAATGATAATGAGAACAAAACATATCAAAACCTATGGTATGCAGTGAATATAGTACTGAGGGAGAAATTTATAGCCCTCAGTGCTTTCATTAAAAAAAAAAAAAAGAAAGAGCTAAAATCAATGCCCTAACTAAACAACTGGAGGAACTAGAAAAAAAGGAGCAAACTAATTCCAAAGCAAGCAGAAAGAATGAAATAACAAATGTCAGAGCAGAAATAAACGAAATTGAGGAGAAAAAAATAGAATCAACAAAACTAAAAATGGATTCTTTGAGAAGATTAACAAAATTGAGAAATCCTTAGGTAGACTGAAAAAGAAAAAAAGAGAGAAAATGGAAATAAATAAAATCAGAAATGAAAATGGGACAAATTACCTTTTACAGGAATAAAAAGATCATAAGAGGATACTATGAACAACTGTACATCAGCAAACTAGTCAAAGTAGATGGAATGAAAAAATTCCTAGGAACATACAAATGTCCTACCTTGACCTGAGAAGAAATTGAAGACCTCAATGTACCAATCACAAGCAAAGAGATTGAAACAGTCATCAAACAACTCCTCAAATGGAAAAGCCCAAGACCAGATGACTTCAAAGGTGAATTCTACCAAGAATGTAGAGAAGACTTAATGCCAATCTTATTCAAACTCTTACCAAAATATTGAATGGGAAGGAATGCTATGAAAATCATTTTATGAAGCCAATATTACCCTAATACCAAAGCCAGATAAAGATATTATGAAAAAAGAAAATTACAGACCCATATCCCTAATGAATGCAGATGCAAAAATCCTCAACAAAATACTCACTCATTAAATCCAACATACATTATATTGAATTACTCAACATGATCAAGTGGATTTTGTCCCAGGCATGCAAGTGTAATTCAACACAAGAAAATCAATCAGAGTAATATACCACATTAATAAATCAAATAAGAAAAATCACATGATCATCTCGACTGATGCAGAAAAGGCATTTGACAAAATCCAGCATCCTTTCTGAATAAAAATACTGCAAAATATAGGAATTGAAGGAAACTTTCTCAATATGATAAAGGACATTTATCTCAATATGATAAAGGGCACAGCTAACATTATACTCAATGGTGAATGACTGAAAGCTTTCATGTTAAGATAGAGAACAAGACAAGGATGCTCACTGTCACCACTGTTTTCCAGTACAGTGCTAGAGTTTCTAGCTAGAGTGATCAAGCAATAAAAAGAAATAAAAGGCATTTTAACTGGAAAGGAAGAAGTAAAACTTTCATTATTCATGGATGATTTGATCCTATACCTAGAAAGTCCTGAAAAACATAAAACAAAGCTACTAGAGCTAATAAATGAGTTCAACAGAGTAGCAGGATACAAGATTAATATGCAAAGATCAGTAGTGTTTTTATACAATAGTAATGAGCAATCTGAAGAAGAGGTCAGGAAAAAAATGTTTATAATATCGACTAATAGAATGAAATAATTAGGAATAAACTTATCCAAGGACATAAAGCATTTGTATTCAGAAAACTACAAAGCATTGCTAAAAGAAATCAAAGAAGACCTAAAAAATGGAAATATCATTATGATGTCAATTCTATACAAATTGATATACAGATTCAATGCAATTCCAATAAAAATTCCAATAGTTTTTTAAATAGAAATGGAAAACCCAGTTATCAAATTCATTTGGAAGTGTAAGAGGCTTTAAATAGTCAGAAACATCTTAAAAAAGAAGAAGAAAATTGGAGGACTTACACTTCCGGACTTATAATCATAATTATCTAGCTAAAGAGGTCAAAACAGTATGGTACTTGCATAAACATAGACATATAGATCAAAGGAACAGAATTGATGGTTCAGAAACCCACCCTAATATCTGTGGTCATATGAGTTTTGACAAGGCTGTCAAACCCACCCAGCTGGGGCAGAAAGTCCCATTAACAAATGGTGATGGGAGAACTGGATACCCATTTCCAAAAGAAAGGAAGAGGATCCCTATCACATACTTTATACAAAAATCAACTTGCAATGAATTAAAGACCTAAATCTAAAAGCTAGAACCATAAAATTCTAGAAGAAAATGTATGGAACACCTTCAAGCCCTGGTTGTAGGTGGTGGTTTCTTAAAAATAATACCCAAAGCATTAGAAATGAAAGGAAAAAATGGATAGAGGGACCTCCTCAAAGTAAAACACTTTTGGGCTTCAAAGGAATTTGTCAAGAAGGTGAAAAGGCAACCCACTTAATGGAAGAAAATATTTGGAAACCACACATCTGATAAGGGTTTGATTTCCTTGCTATACAAAGAGATCATACAACACAAAAATAAAACAGCAAACAATTCACTTAAAAAATGGATAAAAGACTGGAATAGACATTTTCCCAAGAGGATATATAATGGTGAAAAAGCACATGAAAAAATGTTCAGTATCACTAGCTATTAGGGAAATGCAAATCAAAACTACAATGAGATATCATCTCACACCTCATAGAATGACCATTATTTAAAAAACAGAAAACAACAAGTGCTAGACAGGATGTGGAAAAATAGGAACATTCCTTCGCTCTAGGAATACAGAATAGTGCAGGCTCTGAGGAAGACAGTTTGGCTGTTCCTCATGAAGCTAAACATAAAACTGTAGTATGATCCAGCAATCCATCTACTAGGAATATATCCAGGATAACTTAAAATAGTGATGCAAACAGACATTTACACATCGAAGTTCAAAGTGGCATTATTCAAAATTACCCAAAGATGGAAACAACCCAAGTATCCATCAACCGAAGAATGGATAAGCAAAATGTGGCATATACATACAATAGAATACTATCCTGCTGTAAGAAGAAATGAAATTGGGACACATATGATAACATGGATGAATCCTGAGGACATTATGTTAAGTGAAATAAGCCAGACACAAAAGGACAAATATTTGATGGTCTTGCTAATATGATCTAAATGTAAAGAATGAACACATGGAGTTAAAACCTAGACTGTAGGTTACTAGGAGATAGGATTAGGCTGAGAAGGGGTACTGATGCTTAATGTATGTAGAATTTTCAATTAGCTTGACTGTAAAAGTGTGAAAATGATTAGAGTTGCTGGTACCACATTATAGTGAGTATAAATAACACGACTTGTTTATAAAAGGGATTGTGACTGAAAGGGATAGTCTAGGGATGTAATGTCAATTGAATGAAAGCTAGAGAATAATCTAGGGACAGAATAACATAGTAAACCCAGAGGTGGATGAGGATTCTGGTTAATAATACAAACACATGAACATTCTTCTATGAACTAGAACAAATGTGCATCACTATTACAAGGTGGTAAGAATACAGTGATGCATGAGAAAAATACAATTAATGTAACTTATAGACTATAGTTAACAGTAAAATTGTAATATTCTTGCTTTAATTTAAAAGAAGGTACTACATATATGCTACGGGTCAAAAATATGAGAGTTTTTCTTTTGGAATAAGGAAAATGTTCAAAGGTTTAATGGAGCTGACTGCACAATAAATCTCTAATGAAAGTGATAGCCACTGAGTATATACTTTGGATTGAATGTAGAAGGCATGGGACTGTAGAACACTATGAACCATGTGGTAGAAGGAGAACTGTGGTGAACAGTACAGATATGAAAGTGTTCTCTCATGAACTCTTAACACATATACAATACTAATACATGATGCTAATAATACAGAGCATATGGGAAAAATATACCAAATTTAAGATATGGTCCATAGTTAGTGGTAATAGTCTGATGATGTTCTTTCATAATCTGTAACAAATGTTCCAAAACAATGTAAGGTATTGGTGGAAGGGTGATGTATGGGAATTATGTACATTATGCATGATTGTTTTGTAAGCTCACAACTCCTTATATATATATATATATAACAATTTGAGCAACAAAACCAATTAATGAAGAAATGTCCCATGATATAAAGGCAAGGATGAGAGAAAATACTTCAGAAATATTCAGTAGAATAACATCTCACACTGATAAACAGCAATGAATAATCTTTCTTGTTTTTTTTAAATATATATAAATATAAATATATATATATATATTTAAAAATATATAAATATATTTTACAGAAATTGTGAACCTACAAAACAATCATGCACATTTGCAGAACTCCCATACAACAACCCTTCACCAACACACCACTCTGTTGTGGAACATTTGTTACAGATTATGCGATAATATCATCAGACTATTACCACTAACAATGGCCATAACATACATTTGGCATACTTTTTCCATACCCCCATATTATTAACACAGTACATCTTTGGCATTTATACAAGAATATTAGAGTATTTTTGTTAACTATATTCCATAGGTTACATTAATTGTATTTTTGCGTCTCCACATTCCTACGACCCTGCAAGAGTGATGTACGTCCATTCTAGTTCACAGAAGGACATTCTTGTGTTTGTACTATTAACCACAATTCTCATCTACCTCTGGGTTTACTGTGTTATTCAGTCCCTAGATTATTCTCTAGCTCTCTTTCAATTGATATTCACATCCCTAGACTACTCTTTTCAGCTACAATCCCATTTATAAACCAGCTGCTGCTCACTGTAATGTGTTACCTTCACTCTATTAATTTCCATACATTTACAGTCAAGTTAATTAAAACTTCTACACACATTAAGCATCAGCACTCCTTCACAGCCCTCCTCTTATCTCCTAATAACCTATACTCTAAGTTTCAACTCCATGTGTTTATTTTTTTGCATTTAGTTCATAATAGTGAGAACATGCAATATTCGTCCTTTTGGGTCTGGCTTATTTCACTAAGCATAATGTCTTCAAGATTCATCCATGTTATCATGCGTCCCAATTTTATTTCTTATTACTGCAGCATAGTATTCCATCATATGTATATACCACATTTTGTTTATCCATTTATTGGTTGAAGGAAACTAGGGTTATTTCCATCTTTTGGCAATTGTGAATAACGCCACTATGAACAGAGGTGTGCAGATGTCTGTTCATATCACACTTTTCAGTTCTGTATATATTTCTGGTAGAGGAATTGCTGGTTCATGTGGCAGTTCTATATTTAGCTTCCTGAGGAACTGCCAAACTCTCTTCCACAGAGGTTGCACCATTTTACAATCCCACCAACAGTGAAGGAGTGCTCCTATTTCTGCACATCCTCTCCAGCACTTATTGTTTTCTTTTTTGTTTTTTTTTAAATAATGGCCATTCTATGAGGTGCGAGATGATATCTCATTGTAGTTTTGATTTGCGTTCCCTAATAGCTAGTGATATTGAACATTTTTTCATGTGCTTTTTGGCTATTTGTATTTCCTCTTTGGAGAAATATCTACTTAAATCTTTGGGCCATTTTTTTTTTTTTGATTTCTTGCTCTTTTATTGTTGAGTTGTATGATCTCCTTATATAGAATGGAAATCAAACCCTTATCAGATATATGGTTTCCCAATATCTTCTCCGATTGAGTGGTATGCCTTTCCACTTTTTTAACAAAGTGCTTTGAATCACAAAAGTGTTTAAGTTTGAGGAGGTTCCATTTATCCATATTTTCTCATACTTTCAGTGTATGGTTTAAGAATGCACCACCCACCACCAGGTCTTGAAAATGTTTTCCTACATTTTCCTCCAGGAGCTTTACAGTTCTTGCTTTTATAATTAGGTCTTTGATCCATTTGAGTCAATTCTTGTATAAGATGTGAGATAGGGGTCCTCTTTCTTTCTTTTGGCTATGACTATCCAGTTCTCCTAGCACCATTTGTTGAATAGACTGTTCTGCCCTAGCTGGGTGGGTTTGATAGGCTTGTCAAAAATCACTTGACCATAGATGTGAGGATCTGTTTCTGAACCATCAATTTGTTTCCATTGGTCTATGTGTCTGTCTTTATGCTAGTATCATGCTGTTTTTACCACTGTATGTAGGTAATATGATTTAAAGTCCAGAAGTGAGAGTCCTCCAACTTAGTTTTCCTTTTTAAGATGTTTCTGGCTGTTTGGGGCCCTTCACCCTTCCAAATAAATTTGATAATTGTGTTTTCCATTTGTTTAAAAAATGCTGATGGAATTTTTTGGGGGATTGCATTGAATCTGTATATCAGTTTGGGTAGAGTTCATATCTTAATGATATTTAGTCTTCTAATCCATGAGCATGGAATGCTTTTCCAATTATTTTGGTCTTTTTAAAAAATATCTTTTAGCAATGCAGTTTAGTTTTCTGAATACAATCGCTTTACATCCTTGATTAAGTTTATTCCTAAATATTTTATTCTTTTAGTTCCTATTGTAAATGGTAATTTTTTTCTGATTTCCTCCTCAGATTGTGCATTATGATTGTATAGAAACACCACTGATTTTTGCGTATTGATCTTGTATCCTGACACTCTACTGAAATTGTTTATCAGCTCTAGAAGCTTTGTTGCAGATTTTTTTCAGGACTTTCTAGATATAGGATTATATCATCTGTGAATAGCTGAAGTTTTACTTCTTCCTTTCCTATTTGGATGATTTTTATTTCTTTTTCTTGCCCAATTGATCTAGCTAGAGCTAATAGGACAATATTGAATAACAGTAGTAACAGTGGGCAGCCTTGTCTTCTTCCTAATCTCTATGGGAAAGCTTTCAGTTTTTCATCATTGAGTACAATGTTAGCTGTGGGTTTTTCATATATGGCCCTTATCATGTTCAGAAAGTTTCCTTCAATTCCTATCTTTTGTAGTATTTTTATCAAGAAGGGATGCTGTATTTTGTCAATTGCCTTTTCTGCAACAACCGATAAGATCATGTGATTTTTCTTCTTTGATTCGTTAATGTGATGTATTATGCTGATTTTCTTGTGTTGAACCACCCTTGCATGCCTGGTATAAAACCCACTTGATCATGATGAATAATTCTTTTAATGTGTTGTTGGAGTTGATTAGCAAGTATTTTATTGATGATTTTTGCATCTGTATTCATTTGTGAAATGGGTCTGTAATTTTCTTTTTTCATAATATATTTCTATGGCTTTGGTATTAGGGTGATATTAGCATCATAGAACGAGTTTGTTAGTGTTCCTTCTTGTTCAATTTTTTGGAAGAGTTTAAGTAAGATTGGTATTAAATCTTCTTTGAAGGTTTACTCACTTGTGAAACCATCTGGACCTGGGCTTTTCATTTTTGGAGTTGTTTGTGATTGGTTTATTGTGTTCTTCTATTCCTTCTAGAGTCAGTGTAGTTTGTTCATACATTTCTTGGAATTTTTCCATTTCATCTACATTGTCTGGTTTGTTGGCATACAGATGTTCATAGCACATTTTCTGATTTCTTTTATTCCGTGGGGTCAGTAGCAATATCCCCATTTTCATTTTTTATTTTATTTATTTGCATCTTCTCTCTTTTTTTCTCTCTGACAGTCTAGCTAAGTGTTTGTTGATTTTTTCTGTCCTCTCAAAGAACCAACTTTTGGTTTTATTGATTCTCTCTATTTTTTTTTTGTTCTCAATTTCATTTATTTCTGCTGTGATCTTTGTTATTTCGTTTCTTCTGCTTATTTTGGGATTAATTTGCTGTTCTTTTTCTAGTTTCTCCAGTTGTGTAGTTAGTTAATTGATTTTAGCTCTTTCTTCAGTTTTAATGTAAGCATTGAGGGCTATAAATTTCCCTGTCAGCACTGCCTTTGCTGCATCCCATAAGTTCAATATGTTGTGTTCTCATTTTCATTTACCTCAAGATATTTGCTGAATTCTCTTACAATTTCTTCCTTGACCCACTGATTATTTGAGTCTGTTGTTTAATCTCCATATATTTATAGATTTTCCCTTTTTCCACTTCTTGTTGATTTCCAATTTCACACTATTTTAATCAGAGAAAGTGCTTCGTATAATTTTGATTTTGTTGAATTTATTGAGATCTGCCTTGTTACCCAACATGTGGTCTATCCTGGAGAAAGATCCATGAGCACTTGAGAAGAATGTATATTCTGCTGTTTTGGGGTGCAATATTCTGTACATGTCTATTAAGTTTAGTCCATCTGTCCTATTATTCAAACTCTCTGTTTCTTTATTGATCCTCTGCTCAGATAGTCTATCCAATGCTGAGAGTGGTGTATTGAAGTCTCCAAGTATTATTGTAGAGATAATACTACAAAACTTAAT
>JAQZBX010000732.1:30026-98209 GCA_029593785.1 Cabassous unicinctus
TTTTTTTTTTTTTTTTTTTGGTTACTACATGAGTGGAATATCTTTTTCCAACCTTTGAGTTTCAATCTATTGGTATCCTTGGGTCTGTGATGAGTCTCTTGTAGACAGCATATAGATGGCTCATATTTTTTATCCATTCTGCCAGTCTGTGTCTTTTGATTGGGGAGTTTAATCCATTAACATTCAATGTTAATATTGTAAAGGCAGTTCCTATTTCAACCATTTTTACCTTTGGGTATTATTTGTCATATTTTATTTTCACCCCTCTTTTCACACTTACATACTTTTCCTGAAATAATCTTCATTTCTAGGCTCTCTTCCAATCCTCTCCTTTTTTTCTTTTCAGACTGTAGCACTACTTTTAGCATTTCCTGCAAAACAGGTCTCTTGGTTACAAACTCTCTCAGTTTCTGTTTACCTGTGAATATTCCAAACTCATCCTCATCTTTTAAAGACAACCTTGTTGCATATAAATTTTTTGGCTGGCTGTATTTCTCTTGCAGTATATTAAATATATCTTACTACTGCCTTCTTTTTTCCATGGTTTCTGTTGAGAAATTGGTATTTAATCTTATCAGGTATCCCTTGCATATTATGCATCAGTTTTCTCTTACTGCTATCAGAATTCTCTTTGTCTTTGTTATTTAATATTCTGATTAGTATGTGTCTCAGAGTTGGTTTATTCAGATTTATTCAGATGGGAGGACATTGTGCTTCTTGGCTGTGGATATCTAAGTACTTTATTAGGGTTGGGAAATTTTCTACCATTATTTCTTTAAATATTCCTTCTGCCCCTTCTCCCTTCTCTTCTCCTTCTGGGACACCTATGCCATGTATGTTTACTTTTTTCTTGCCATCATTTAGTTTCCTGAGACCCTGTTCAATTTTTTCCATTCTTTTATTCAGCTGTTCTTTTTTATATTCACTTTCAGAGGCCATGTTTTCAAGCTCACTGATTCTTCCTTCTCTTCTTCAAATTTTCTGTTATGTGCCTCCATTGTGTTTTTAAATTTCATTTATTCCACATTTCATTCCCATAAGATCTGCTATTTTTCTATGTATGCTTTCAAAATTTTCTTTGTGCTTACCCACTGTCTTCTTAATATCCTTAATCTCTTTACCCATCCATTAAATTTATTAAGGACATTTATTTGAACATCTATGATTAGTTGTCTCAACTCCTTTATGTCATCTGGAGGCTTACCTTCTTCTTTGGGCCATACCTTCCTGTTTCTTGGTATGAATTGTAATTTTTGTTCTTGTCTTGGCTTTGGCTTACAACATGTATTTATTCTGAATGCATGTTCTCTCTTTACTTTAAGGCTTTCTTGCCCTTTATCCCTTGCTGGTTTTGGATTAGGAGCCAAGGATGTAGTTGGTACTCCAAGCTGTGGAAGCTGAAGCTGTCCCCATTGCACCATGGACTGATGAATCTTCTCCAACCTTTGTCTTCTGTCATGGTAGGGACAGAGCCACAGCCATATGTAATAATCCAATTTGTTCAGGTCAAGACCATCTGTATTTGCCTGGAGAAACTGATGAAGCTTCATGGCTTTTCCTCCCCTGCCTAGGGTGGGGATGAAGCTGCATGTGTGGGCAAAAATCTATGCTGTGTGGGTAAAAATGGCTGCAGTTGCTCAGGTAGACTGATGTAGCACTAGCTTCCCCCCACCTGCCAGGGGAGGGGATGGACTCTCTGGAGTGCCCAACATTCTATTCCATGTGAGCCGAATGTGCCTGAAGTTCCCTGAGAGGGAGTATTGTCCTTTTCGTCCTTTAGGGAGTGGGGATAGAACCACAGGTGCACAACAGTTCAGTGCATTTAGGCCAAAAGTGCCTGCTGTTGCCTGGAGAGGCTGAGGAAACATCAGCCCCCTCCTATCTTATTTTGGATTTTGAGTGGATCCACAGGTGCTCAACGGTGAGTCCCTGTAGGCTGAAAGTGCCTTCCATTGCCCAAAGAAGCTGAGGAAACACCAGCCCCATCTTATCTTATTGGGGGTTGGGGGTGGATCCACAGGTACCCACCAGTTTAGTCCATGCAGGCTGAAAGTGCCCAGAAAGGCTTAGAAAACATAGCTACCCTCTTATCCTACTTGTGGGTGGGGATGGAGCTACAGGTATCCCACTATTCAATCTGTGGGGGCCAAAAGCACCTGCAGTTACCCAGAGAGGCTGGGGAAACATCACCCTCCTCTGGTCCTTTTGGGGATAGGAGTGGAACCACAGGTGCCAACAGTTGAGTTTGTGCAAGCCAAAAGCACCTTCAGTTGCCCAGATAGGCCGAGGAAACACCAGCTCCCTCCTCTCCTATGGGGGGGAGGTATGGGGGGGGGGTGGAATTGAAGGCACTCAACAAACCAGTTTGTATAAACCAAAAGTACCTACAAGTGCCCAGAGAGACTGAAGAAACACCAGCCCCCTCCTATCCTATGGGGGTGCACCAGCCTCTCTGGGCAACCACAGGTGCTTTTGACTGGCACAGACTGAATAGTTGGACACCTGGAGCTCCATTCCTACACACCAGTATGATAAGAGGGGAGCTGTGCTTTCTCGGCCTCTCTGAGCAACTGCAGGTGCTTTCAGTCCACACAAACTGGTTATTTGAACACCTTTGATACCATATGATAGGAGGGAAGATACACACACATCCACATACAATGAGTCATGATTACTTACTTTTTTTAAAAAAAAGATTTATTTATTTATTTATTTATCCCCCCCTTGCTGCTTGTATTTGCTGTGTCCATTTGCTGTGTGTTTTTTCTGTGTCTGCTTATCTCCCCCTTGCTGCGAGGTCTTGCTGCATCAGCCCACCATGCTGCGCGGGCCGGCCTGCCCTCACAAGGAGGCCCTGGGAAGCGAACCCGGGGCCTCCCACATGGTAAATGGGAGCTCCATCGATTGAGCCACAGCCGCTTCCCTACTTACTCTTTATTAAACAAATAAATGACTATCCACCAAGGTAGCCCCCAACACATGGATAGGGACAAGGAAATCTACCTGGAGGAAGGGATAAGTGGAATCTCGAAGACAGGAAAGATTTGGATTTCAGAAAGGCTAACAGAGGACATTCCATGTAAGGAAACAGCTTGAGCAAAAATGTGGAGGTGGTAGAGTGCTGAAGAAACAATGAAGAGTTTGACCTCATCAGAAGGTACATTAGGAGAAGGGGAAATGAAGCTGAGAGGAGAACAGGGGCAAGATCATGGAAGGCCATCTATAAGGGAGAAACAAAACTTTTTAGAACAGGCAAGTGAGATGTCAGAGGTGTAGTTGGGATTATTTAGTTTAAATAAGCAGGGAGGTTTAGAGAGGCTGTGAGTTTAGCAGGAAGTGGATGTGATGGGCAGAAGTTCAGGGATGCATGGAATGAGGACATTTTGGGGAAACCTCTCTAAAGGGTCAAAATGTGCCCCCCAGGCTTCTAGGGATCATTTCCTGGCTCTTTCTCCTAGTTGCTAGGCTGAGTCCCTCAAAGGTTTCAGCCTGGGCCTGAGAAAGGTTTTTTTTTTAAACTTTATTTCAACTACAAAAAATGAAATAAAAGAAAAAAGACAGCTTAAAGAAATAGAAGTTTATGCAAGCATTATTTTATAAAAGTATTTTTTGGGGAAATCTACTATGTGTCCAGACATAGTGAATATTAAGATTCCACAAAGTTTCTGATGGCAATGACAAAAAAAGTGATAGAGGCATTGTAGCAGTTTGATATTGTTTATGAATCCCAAAAGTAGATATTGGATTATGTTTGTAAGCTGGTCTGTCCTTCAAGGCATATCAGATTATATTGGATTCAGAGGTTTCACTTTTACTTGACTCAATAATGATTAAGGCTTTGATTGGGACACGTCAATAGGATGTTGCATCCCCACCCTCTTGGTGGACGGAGACTCACAGAGAAACCATACTGCAGAGTTTGGAGTTTTTTGGATGTTGGAGCCCGGGCAGCAAGGACACAGAGGAGCAGAGAGAAGGCTGGGTTAGACATGGCAGAGGCCCCAGGAAGAGAGATGAGTCGTTCACCTGATAATCTACAGCCGCCTTGTGGAAAAAGCAGAGAAGCTGAGCCTGGACAGAAATGAGCCCCAGGAAGAGAGGAATCCAGGAAGCCAAACGCTTGCAGATGTTGACAGCCATCTTGCTCCAACACATGGCAACAGACTTAGGTGAGGGAAGTAACTTATGCTTTATGGCTTGGTAACTGTAAGCTTCTACCCCAAATAAACACCTTTTATAAAAACCAACCAATTTCCGGTATTTTGCATCAGCACCCCTTTGACTGACTAATACAGGCATACACAGAGGTTACTAGTAAATAGACAAATACCAACTGGATTCTGAGTAAAGTTTTCCTGGAGAAAGTAGTGCTTGGTTACTTAAAACTGAAGATGAGAGAAAAGAGCTGATGGAGGAGCATCTATAAAGTTAATGTGGCGAAAGAGAACATGACCCATTTAGGAGGAAATTTATGAAGTTCAGAGTGGCTGAAATTTGAACTTTAAAGCAAGAAAAATATCATGAGAAGAGGTTAGGAATTTAATAAAAGGCTGCTATGTCATGGATAACCTTTTATGCCATTCTATGTTGCTTAGAACTTATTAGGCAATGGGCTATTCAAGGATGTTTTTATTTTTAAAAAATTTCAAGTCAGAGCAATATAATTAGATATACATTATAAAAAGGTCATAATATGAGTCTGGAAAATTGTTTGGATGGTGAAAATTTTGTAGGGAAGGTAGTTGGGAGATTGTTGTTATGATCTTAGTTTGAAATGGAAGTAGAGATGGAAAAAGTGAAAGGGATTAGAAAAATTATATATGGAACAGAATCAACAAGACTCAGGGAATCAGATACTTTACAGTTTATTGACTCTGGCAAATTTGGCAAGGAAGAGACTGGTGATACCATACATTAATATAGAAAAAAAAGAAGTATGTATGAAACAATTAACATCTAGACAATTCTTGTTTCTGTTTCCGCCATGTGAGCTTGTTGGTAGGGAACAGAAACTGTGGCTTGTTAACTTCCATTGTGCTAAACCATTGAAAATTGGGGATTATCTGTTACAGCAGTTAGCTTTTAGTTAAGAAGGAATTTGGCTGGGAAGGTCAGAAATAGGAGTTTGGAGGGTAAGAGGAAGTTATATTTTTTTGTTGCTACTTCCTTTTAAAACAAGGGGGACAAACTAATTTATAGACTGAGAATGTAAAAAGTTTCTTAGTAGAGGGGGGAAGCAGGCAATACTAGAGTAAAACCCTCAAAGAAGCAGGAAAAGATCCAGAGAGCTGAAAGATGACCTATCATGAAAAGACATGGACCTTTCTCTTTCTTTTTGTCTGTTAGGGAAGAAAAGGTGAACAGGTGAAAACATAAGTAATTGTATAGCTGTCACAGGAGGAAAGTGAGGGAGTCTCCATAAAGAAGGAGGTCATTTTCTGCCAGAGAGAGGGATGAGAAGAGGTTGGGAGCTTGACAGGAATAATGAAAATTTGATATATGTTTCTAGGAATCAGAAACTAAGCTGTCACAGGTAAATCAATTATAATGAGCAAAGACAGCTACATAAGTTAAAATTAAATTATAATTTTAAAAATAATAGTATAAATACCACAGAATTTGTTGGATTTACTTCATTTCAAACTATTTCTATTGTTCTAACAACACATCATTAACTTATTACTTTGTATATTAGTCAGCCAAAGGGGTGCTGATGCAAAGTAACAGAAATTTGTTGGCTTTTATAAAGGGTAATTATTTAGAGTAGAAGCTTACAGTTACAAGGCCTTAAAGAGTCCAGCTCAAGGTACCATAAGAGAAACTTTCTCAGCCAAAGTCTGTTGTCACGTGTTGATGCAAGATGGCAGGTGATGTCCTCTTTCCTCTCTGGCTCCGTGGTCCCAGCTTCTTCCAATCTCAGCTGTAGGTTGGCATAAGGCTCATCTTTCTCCCCTGGGCTCGTTTCCTTCTTGGTTCAGCTGCTTTGTTCTCTTCACAAGGTCAGCTATAGACTATCAGGCTAATCTCTCTTCCCAGGGCCTCTGCCATGTCTAATGAGCTGTCTCTTTTCCTCTGATATGTCTTTTTCTGTGTGAGTGTCCACCCACCAAGGGGGCAGGGACTCAGTGCCCTACTGATGTGGCCAAATCAAAGCCCTAACCTTAATTTAATCAAGTAATTTAATACAATCAAAGGGTATCACGCCCAGAAGAACTGACCAATAATAAGTAACTCTTTTTGGAATTCGTAAATAATATCAAACTGCTACACTTCGTAAGTCCTTGGAATAGAGTGCCAAAAAATACTATAAAACAAAACAGAGAGACAAACAACCAATGAGAAAGAAAAGACATTTTAGACACATATAAGTAACTAAAGAATAGAATACAGGATTCATAAAGAATTTCTACAAATCAATTTTTAAAAAAATGACTAAAACTAGCCTAACCAAAAAGGTGTGAAGATGTGAAAAGGCATTTCACAGAGATGAAAATGAAACTGGTCAAGGACATTAAATATGGTCAATGTATTATAATAGTAAGTCTTGGTATTTTTGTAGGGGAAATTCCATATAACTGCTGGAAGTCTGTGAATTACTAAAAGTACTTTAAAGAGCAATTTGGTAGTACAAGGTATGTAATGGATAACATGAGGGTAAGGGTAGAGATTCTAGAGATATTCAACTCTAGAGATATTTTGAAACAGATGCATAAAAAGATATATAGAAAGACATGTTAAAACACTTTTTGTGATGTGAAAACTGGGAATCATCTGATGATTTCTTGTTTGTTGACGGCTGACTAGGCTGTGGATTATTCTTATAATTAAAATAATGTATCAGTTTGGATATATTTTAAATGTGTAATGTTGAGTGAAGAAAGTAAGCTGCCAGTGGATAGGTACAAATTTACAACTTTTATAAGTTTTAAAAACAAACAAAACAATAGTATATATTATATTTGAATAAAAATAAAGAGAATAAAAGTATAAAAACATCTACTGGAATGATACATATCAACTTGAATACCTCTGGAAGGCACGGACTGGAAATGGATGGGAGTTTCTGTGAAGCAAATATGGCAACTTATCATATTTTTATACTCGTTGATGTATACACAGGTGTCTGTTGTATATTTTAAATTGTACATACTTAATGAAAAAAAAAATGACCACCATGGACCCTTTCCTAATTGCATGAGGTCAATGTTAATTAATTTTCATGCTAATACATGACTTTAATTTCAACTTTCTCCATGGATTGGTGACCAGGTGGAACAGATAAGCCATTCACATGCTATTTGGTTTATTGCAGCCACACATGCATGCGTGCACACACACATACATACACAAGCATCCACTCAGTGCAACATAAAAACCAATAACTTCATTTAAAGGCTAAGGTTGAGTGCATCAAACCAATAACTTCATTTAAAGGCTAAGGCTGAATGCATATATTTTATCTATCTGGTGAATTTTTCAAGGGCAAGGATTGGGTCCATTTATGCTCTGCCAGCCATCCCTGGCATATTGTGAGCACTCAATAAATAATAATTAATTCAGTCTCTTATTATAGAATCATGCATTTACTAAGCAAATAATTAATGATAATGAAATGACTAAAAAGAATGGCAAAATTTGAAGAAAATTGCTATTTTTGTAGAAGATGTACTTAGAACTTGAGCTCTATGAATTTGATTTAAATTTTAGGACACTCTTGTTCTTTTGGTTCATGTTGTCACCAATGTCTCAACTGTATTCACATACATTTATATAAATATGTGTTATATGTATGATTGTATATATATATATGTGTGCATATGTGCATATATATGTTATATATATTGCAGATATTACAGATATTGGCAAGTCTGTGAGGCATCACATTTATCTTTAACTCTTTAATCTTTTTTTTTTCTGAGTGTGGGAAATATCCCTTCCACATTATACTACGATCGATACTATGGTGCCTTATTTGTGTCCCAGATCTTCTATGCCCCATCTACTCCACTATCATAATGTTCTTATCCCATGTTTGTTTTCTTTAGGGCTGTAGCATAGTGATTAAGAACACAGCCTCTGGATCCATACTCCTTGGTTTCAAACCCCATCACTACCACATGCTAACTGTATCACTTTGGACAAATTTCTTAACTCTCTCTATTTCCTTACCTGTAAAATGGAGATAATAACCCACCTCAGAGTGATGTTGGGAGAATCAAATAAGTTTATATACATACAGCTCTTAGCTCTATGTTTGCCACAGAGTAAATACCATAGGTGTTAGTCAATATTATTACTAAGAGATTGCTGTTTTAACTAATCTCATAAACTATTTTGCAATGAGATGCTTGTAGCTCAATAAATTGCTTTCCTTACTTTAGCAAGGCTTTTTTATGCTTTCTTCTGAAAAAGTATTGATAGTGTGAATTCCAGACATAAATATGTTGGAAATGCAATTAGAAAAGGATTCTTTTAGTGCTGTTTGAATTACAGCACATTTACATACTCTTGCTACTTTTGTAGCATGATGGCAAGTGTTACCCAGTCATTTGTTTCCAGATGTCTAGTTTTTCTATCAAACAGATGAAATAACTCAAGATGTTGATTTTTGTATTTTTTTACTTGAATTTTAGATTGTAGACATGTCTTACTAAAAAAAAAAAAAACAAAAAAAAAAACTTAGAAGTGATTTTGGTAAACAGAGAAGCACATTAAAAAACATGTGAAATGTTGTAAACCAATGCATGTTATGTCCACAGTCATCTGCTGGATTTCCAGTTTGATTTTTCAGTGGGAATTCTTATCTGAGATTCCTACTTATTTCCGCCTTTCTCATCCATAACTGCAATTGAAATTAAATACTGTTAATTTCATTCAAGATTCAGTATGTGCCTCTCAGAAAAACTAATGAGTGCCTGGCCTTTCTGAGTTGGTTCCATAGAGCAACTTAAAAGAGTGAACACCACATTCAAAGAACCATATAATTCAGACAATGATTTTGCTGAAGAACACAATTTTGCTAACTTGTGAAAGCTTTCCTTTCAGAGGGTAACATAAGGGATAAATGTAATAAAAGAAATGAGCCTTTTAGAAGACAATGGGGGGAATACTAAGCACGTGATGCTATGTTTATGAGTTATTTTGTCATTTTACCTAATGACCTGGAAGGTCCTTTAATAATCTAGGTGGATATGTATTATATGAGGATAATATATGGTTGGTTGTTTCTATTTGACTTTAAAATAAACTTCAAAGTCAGAGGACTGGCTGTCTTATGTTGAATGTACTTTTAAAAGGCATGATTTTCATATTTGCAATATATTCCCAATGAGTGTAAGTTTTAAAAGGATTCTCTTATTGAAAGTGTAAAAGCACAAAAATAAATCCTTTAATTCTACCGGAGAAATTGGTTGATGAGTCCCCTAATGAAATAAAGAGACCAATCTGCCCCTCTAAAACTCACCTTTGCTTCTAATGTCTGAGCCATCACTGAAGATAAAAAACAGTATTCAAGGAAGGCTATTTCTCATACTTTACCTGTTCATTAAATGCCAAGATAGTTTTTTACTCAATTATACACCTGCCAACGAAAATGGTGAGCAAAGACAATATCAAGGCCATGTTTTCCTTTCGATCATTTTCCCTAGTGAATTACAAGGTTGTGAGCTCTCCTACAACAATTTATATCAACCCAGGCTTCATAAATCTGGTACAGTAGACTGAGTTGCTGAGCTACATGTTGTGACCATGTCTTTCTACTAACAACATTAATCACTTGCTCAAGAGGAAACAACAGTACCAAAGTGTTTTATCTCATGCTCTCATCAGAAAGGATATCTTAATAGAAGGCTTAAATGTTTCCCTTTTCCCTCAGAGATTTCTATAATCACTCTTCTCTGTAGTTCTTCAAGCTCTAATCTGAGTTTTACTTATTTGGGTAATGCTGAAACGAACAAAAAAATGCTAACGATTAAATACCTCATTAGAAAAATAATTGTATTTGTAAGTCACATTTTAGAAAGATGGAGATAAAATTAAAGGGACAATAAATTCATTTGCATATTCAAAAATTAATATTCATGACTACATGCACTTAAAGTTGGAAATGTATTTGAAGTTTTCATTTTCCAAACAAAAATGAGTTTTACTTTTGTCATGATGTAATGCTTCTAATTCATTTTCTAAATGAATAGTTTTCTCCTTAAGGAAGTACTAAAGTTAACTGAAAAGCAGCCAACACATCTGTCTCTGAAGTATTCCAAGACAAAGATACTACAACTGTTGAGTAGGTTGTGCATCTGACCACCAAGGTTTTATGTGGAAAAATAGAGGGCTATGACTAATATACAAGAAATTATGTTATTTAATGCACTATTACATTAAAGCACAAAACAAAACAATCTAGGTTAGCATGAATGATATGAAATAAATTGAATTGTTTTGATAAATGTAATAATGCCATTGCTTCCCATTGTTTTAGTGCATAAACAGAAGCATGGTTAAATTATTTCACTAAAGAATTATTAAAAATAAATGAATTATATGCCCTTTGACAATCAGATTTTTAGTGGTCTCTCCATAACTATTATTCGGTAACTTCTATAAAACATTTAACTTGATTAATGCTCCAAATAATTTACAGTCAAGTGATTATTTAAAAAAAAATAAGATATATTTTATTTATCACTATTATTCCTGACTCTCTTGGCTAGTGTATAGAACATATCATTCTATCTGTTCTCCTCTTAAAAAAAAAAACTTCCATAGAGTACTAAGTATATAGGGATGCTTAGTTTTAATTCATTAATGGCAAATACAATGACTTGTTATTGGGGAAAGAAAAAAGAAGAGTTCTTTGTTTTTATTTTTACCAGTGTAGAGCATGTTACAATTTTAGCAAATGCTGTTGCCACCCTTATTTCCTTAATTTGTGAAAAATTTGAAAAATCATTTAAATTAGAATTTAATTGTATACAATGTATTAGACTGCATTTTTTCATATTGTTGTTAGTTTTAATTACTGTTGATAAATATTGATTTGCCAATTATACTGAGACTGGAAATAGCAAGGTCAATTGAGTTGACTTTTTAAAATATTTAAAATGATAATTTTCCACAGCCCTTGGTGCAAATAAGAAGTAGAGTTTTACTTTGCTTTCTGCCATTGACTGGTGGCTTGTAAAGCCAAGGAGCCTTTAACTCTTTATGTATGATAAAAGACCATTTTAATGGCACAGTCTTCTGATGGATATAGAGCCAGATTACTGAAAGATTTGTTCACTGTTTATTAAGACATCTTTAAACCACCTGTACCTGGATTACATTTTGTTACATACAATAAAATTAAAATGAGTCTGTGGGTAATAAAGACATTTAAAAGTATGTTGGGTAATACAACAAAGTATTAAAACCAAGACCAATGCTAGTATTATTTTGCACAAATACAATATGACTGTAAAACCACTGTATCAATAATTCTTACTTTTCTGTTATAAATAATTTTACAGATCACAAAAGCACAAAAATGTAAAGTTTCTCATGATCTTAGATTCATTAATGTTATTATTTTATAATGTCTACTTGCACTTTTTTCTATTCGTGTACTAGATGTACTAGTATATGAATGTATATTTCAACATAACTGTGTGGAACTCTAATTTGAAGCAAAAGTACCATTCCATGTTGTCAAAAACTCTTTTCACACACATGAAAATAGTTTAAATCACACAACAGAATATTTTAAAAGGTTACTTCAGAGAGCAGGTCTTTATCAATATCTCTCCTCCTCACTTATAAGCCTGGTCATTTCACAAAACTAAGATTGAAGTCCTTCAATATTGAAATATCAGCAGTTTCTAGGAAAATCTGTAGATAAAGAGTTAAATGGGGAGGACTGATTTATGAGATTTTGCTAGCCATTTCTAGATTTTTTATGTAAAACATTATTTTAGTTTCCTTTCTATATGGAAGAGTTAAATGACAAGAAATAAAAGCAACTGCCTCAAACAATGACATGGCAATTGTCACAATTTCAAGAAAATTGAGATGATCCATCTTCAAAAACTAATCATATTAGAAAGTATGGAAAAATATTTTAAAACACTTAAACCAAAATCTTCCTAAACATTCTTAAAATATCACATATATGCTAAAGGGTTTTAAATCTTCAATTCCAGCATGGTTTCTTTTCTTAACTTTAGACTAGTGCATCCAATTGTTCCTGAACTAACCATTGGGATGGTTTACAGGCACCTCATGCTTAACATGGCCAAACTGAACCCAGCACATTTTGCCCAAGTGAGAAAACAAGGGGAAATTATCTTCCCTTCTAACTCTAAATGCAATAAAAGACCAAGTCCTGTTAATCTAATATTTAATTATCACTTGCCTCCATTTCACTTCTCTCTGTCCCATGATCACTTCCTACATTCAGACACTTTCTCCTCACTTGCAAATATGTTATAATAACCTCCTAGCTGGCCTCTCCTGGTCTTCTGGTACCTCTTGAATCTATATTACAGTTGGGGGTGGGGGACAGAGAAAGGAAAGAGAAACCCAGTGAAAATCTAATTTAAATACATCCTTGATCAACATCTTTAAATATTTTCTGAGCCTAAACAATTGAAAGTGGATTACAGTGGCTTTGATGACCTGTTTCTTCCTTTCCTCCCTTGTATCATCTCTCATAATCTCCTACCTTAAATCCAAAGTCCCAAACTAACTGAAAGCTTTTTGGGTCTCTGCATATTTTCAAAAATTGCCTTTTCTTGAATACTATGGTCCCATCCTTTGTCTGGCTAACCACTACTCATCTTTCTTTTATATCACAGATCACCTCATAAAAGTAGCCTTCATTGGCCCTCAAAGATTCGCTTGGTGACTGCTCCTTACATGTTTCCAAAGCACCTGTGCTTCTCTTGTTAGAGAACTTACCATACTGCATTCATATCCCTGATTACTTATCAGATATAAGGGCAGGTATTGTGTCTTTTTAGTCATTTTTATCTATTGTACCCCAGGCCTATAGTTCCCACATTCCTCCAAGTTCTTCTGCATATGAACTTTGTCTCAATTCACCTAGACCATCCACATCTTCATGAACCTGCCTCTGTATTCCTTCCTTTCTCCATTACATTCAACTGAACTCATCCATATTTACTCAAATTTTACACACTCTTCAAATTCCTGCTCATTTGACACCTCTTCTATGAATACTTCCCTGGTTACAAAGTGCAGAACTCTTCAACACCTTTGTAACAATTTTGTTGAATTTCATGGTTCTGTATGTTAGATTCTTTGTGAATGTCCTATCTTTCCTATGCTACATAGAGGCTATATATTATATATTTGTATATCCTTACTTCCCACCAGTTAGCAACGTTACCTGAAAATAAGTGTTTGATGTATGATGCCCATTAATCTCCGAATTTAGAAACTCACATGCCATATGTGCTAACCCCGTGTCTGGGGCCTCTCTCCCTGGAATGCATTCTCTTTCTCTCCTCTGAAATCCAACTATCCTTTTCCTGATTAATCTCCTTAAAGAGATATTTCAAACATTTCATCCTCCAGGAAACTTTATTTTAATTTTTTTTATTTTTAAAGAAGCTTTAGATTACATAAATTTTACATAAAAAAATATAAAGGATTCCACATGCCCCACCCCCCCCCACACTTTCCCACGTTTACAAAATCTTTCATTAGTATGGTACATTTACTACAATTGATGAACATGTATTGAAGCATTGCTACTAACCGTGGACTATAGTTTACATTATAATTTACACTCTGTCCTGCAGTTTTATAGGTTTTGACAAAATGTATAATGGCCCATATCTGTCATTGCAATGTCATGCAGAACAATTCCCATGTCCTGAAAATGCCCCCATGTTACACCTATTCTTTCCTTGCCCTCCACTCAGAACCTCTGGTAGCCACAGCCTTTATATCAATGATAAAAGTTCTTCCATTGCTAGAATAATAAAAAGTCTATAATAGAATAATAAGTCTATTTTAGTCCATTGTTCATTCCCCGATCTTGAGGATTGGGGGTTGATTATGCCTACTCTGTTTCCAGTTGAGGGGGGGTTTAGATCCCATGCAGCAGATGGATGGAACAATCTTGCTTGCAGTTGCAGACGCTCTCTGTTCCTTGGGATGCCTGTTGTCCGTCATAATCTCTTTGTTAGTTGTCCTGGATGAGTCCAATGAACTGGAGAGTAGATGTTGCAACTCTGCTGATATTCAAGGCTCAAGTGGCACATGAACAGACCAAAGATTTAAGTCTCTGGGACATATATTTAACAAGCATAGTGCTAATTATAGGTTCAAATAAAAGGGGCAGAAGAGCCTTGTGTAGGGAAACTATAAATAAGTATAACTCTGCTATACTGGGGAGCATAAATTTAAAAAAAAAAGGCCCACTGACAGGGTGCCTAATTCCTGTACTTGTCTGCCCTGCTTATAGTATCTGGATGTCTCTTGAGCCTTAAGGAGCCCCACTGTTTGAGGCATTGTTTACTGTGGCAGTCAATGAGATCCTGCTGAGATGTGCATAAAAGCATAACCTCTGTAAAGACTTCCCAGCTAACTGTGAAATCTTTTAGCCATACAAAAAAATGTATTTAATATTTCCCCCTTTTGGTCAAAGTCTTTTTCCAGATGCATTGCTAGCTGGCGCTTCGTAATAATCCCTCAGTGCCAAAGAGGCTCATTCCCGGAAGTCATGTCCCATGTCAGGAGTGGGTGGGGGGTAGTGCGTTTATACGCTGAGTTTGGCTTAGAGAGAGGCCACATTTGAACAACAAGGAAGCCCTAAGGAGGTAACATAAAATACTTACGCAACATATAATATTAGGCTAAGTTTCAATTTCACAAGAAAAGGTTCATAAGTGCAATCATCAATATCAAGGGCCTGGTGTAAAAGTCTGTCTTCCTTCACTAGGTACTGCCCATGTACTTGGGGGATCCTTGCCATTCTATTAGAGAATGTAGTAGGACTCCCAGGGTAGGAATTTATTATTCTTTCAGTTATTGTGTGGGTCTCCACCCACCTAGGCAACATCCCATAAACACTTGAACATATTCATATGCCTTATAGGCATGTCCCAGGTGCACTCCTCCCCACACATTCCCCCATCACAAACACCCTGCACCAGTGAGCCTCCCCTGCCACAGATGTGACCCTTCTGTTACACAAAACCTCTCCAAAAATGAAACCAAAAAAATAGACCAAATAAAATTAATAAGAAATTAAAATAATATTTTAAAAATAATAAGTAAAAAACAAAAATAAAAAGTAAAAAAAATAGAAAAAAATTTATTCATTGTGTCTTTCATCACTGTAAGATCTGTTGTCTTTTATGTACACTGACAATTTCTTCCATATGTTCCCCCAGTGTCTTATCTTTTTGCTTTGTCTTCAAAGAAGCTTTAGATTACAGAAAAGTCACATAGAAAATATAGGGGGTTCCCATATACCCAATGCCCTTCCCCTTTTCCATTCTCACCTATTAATAACATTTTACATGTGAATGGTAAATTTGTTACAATTAATTTACAAATATTGAAGCATTGCTACTAACCATGGTCAATGGTTTACATTATGGTTTACATTTTGAATCATACACTTTTATAGTTTTTGATGAAATTTAAAATGGGTTGTATCCATTATCATGCAGAACAATTCTTATGCCCTAAAAATGCTCTGTGTTTCATCTATCCAGGAAGTTTCTTAAATTCACCTGCTGAAGCAGTTTGATATTATTTATGAATTCCAAAAAAGAGATATTAGTTATGTTTGTAAACTGGTCTGTTCCTCTGGGTGTGATACCCTTTGATTGTATTAGATTCTGCTGAGAAGCCTTTGATTAAATTATGTTAAGATTAGGACTTTGATTCAACCATGTCATTAGGGCGTGCAGGGTTGAGTCCCCACCCCCTTGGTGGGCTATATAAACACACTCATTCAAGGAGACGGAAGCAGATACACAGGAATAGAGAGAGCTCGGGAGAGGAGAGAACTTAATCCTGGGGCCCTGGAGAGAGATGAGTCATTTACCTGATAGTTACAGCTGACCTAATGAAGACAACAGAGCAGTTGAGCCTGGAAAGAAATAAGTCCTCCAGCCTACAGCTAAAATAGGAAGAAGCTGGGCCCATGGAGCCTTAAGAATCAAGGCAATGCAATTTAAAACCAGAATGAGATACCACTACACAATCACTGGAATTGCTGAAATAAAGAAAGGTAAAACCAAGTGTTGGTGAGGATGTAGAGCAAGTCAACTCTCACATGTTTCTAGTGGAATTGTAAAACGGTATAACCACTTTTAGCAGATCCTAATAAAGGTAAACATATACCTAATCTATAACCCAATAATTCCACTCCTAGCTATTTATCCAAAATAAATAAAAACATGTGTACTGGCATGCTCATAGCAGCTTTCAGGCAATAACTAGTAACAATCAAATGTCCATCAACAGGATAACAGTGTTATATTATTTTTATAAAAAAAATACTCAGTAATAAAACTTCTGATACATTCAACATCATGGATGAATCAAAAGACATTAAGCAGGGCAGAAGAAACCAGGCACAAAAGAGTTCATACAGTATCATTCCATTTATAGGAAGTTCAAGAACAGGCAAAAACTAATCTGTAGTGATAGAAACAAACAAACAAAAAAGTTCTGGGGGAAGATGAGAGTTGGAACATTGCTATTGGACTGGAAAGGAACTTTCAGGGGTAAAAGAAATATTCTGTTGGGTGATGGTTACATAAATGCCATTTGTGAAAATTCATTAAAGTCTACACTTGAAATCTGCACATTTTACTATATGTGAAACATAAACTTAAAAGAAAAATAAATTCATTAGTAATATGTGGTAAGTAAAAAAAGAGAAATGCAGGAAAGTGAATAATTTATGCCTCAGAATTTGACTGAAATGTTAAGGGAGCAGGAGTGAAGTCTGTGATTTAATTTGACTCATTTTAACTCAACTTAGTCCTAGACATTAAGGATTAGACTCACTTGGAAATAGTATTCACATTACCAGGAGCATAGACCCAGTTCAAAGGCGGGATACTTCTTCCTTTGCTCCCTACCTTTTAAATCCATACAAATACTCCAGTACAGGAGATTCTATGTTAAGAAACAGATAGATTGAAATTTGTAATGAGGCATAAGTACTCCCATCAGTAGAATCCACTGCCTTTGTCAAGCCCGAAGTTTGGACTCTGTTACAAGGGTGGAGAATCTTCAATTTTGGATTTCATTTCTGTTGTTATTCTGTTGCAGCCTGAGAGTGCTAACCTCCAGGGCACAGGGCAAGTCTCATCTGTTTATCCTCATTATTAAGGGAAGGGCGGGTCAGTGTTAGTCTCTATGGGAAGGGTGGGGATGAAATTTTTTTAATGCTTTTATTTGTTAATTTTAAGCACTTGCAGAAGGTCAGCAGTTGAATACTTGCTCTAATTTCAAAATCAAAACAAAACAAATTAAAATTAATTAGGTCAAGATAGCTGATTGAAAGCCTAGAGCTATGTTAGAAAGTTGCAGGAATATAAAGAAAGAAAAACCCTGCACCGACCCGGACTTTTTTTTTTTTTTTTTTTTTCAAAACCTTGAAGTCTAATTACTTCTCTTCTAGCCCTTATAATATTCTAAATTTTCCTAGGCCTCATTTCCCTCACCTTTAAATTCATTGCTAAGATCATTTTCTGTAAAATATTTTGTCTTTTCTCTATTCCAATGTTCTGTGCCTATGCATTTAGAGTCTCTGAGATATATAGAAATATAACTAGGATGCATTCAGTATTTCATTTATTCAGTTCTTATCTCATTCCACAAATGTTCAATGAGAACTTACTAAGTGCCAGGCACTCTGTTGGCTTTAGGCTAAGGAAGATTTATAAGACATAGTCCTGCCTTCTAAGAGAGCTGTATATAGAATTGAATGAAGCTATAAAGAAGGCTAATAAAATTCTCGCAGCTGACAAATTTCCCAGAGGTGAAAGATTACAAAAAGAATAAAAGGTTCTGTTTACCTCATGGGTCGACAGAACATCTGCTCTTTAGCAGTGCTCTTACCTTTTGTGCAATTTCCTCAGAACCAGGAAGCTTTATTTTGTGTGTGTTTTTTGTACCTAAATGAATAACACAGGAGAAAACCAATAGCCAGTTAATAATCCCTGCTGTCCTTCCAAAGCTTCATAGCCCAAAATAAAGGTGCTGCGGAGGTGGAGAACCCAATTTCCATTCTAAGTTCCACACAGTGGGTTTCAGTCAATTAAAATTTCTGTTCCTAAGATACAGTTGCTTATGGTGGCAGTAGCACCCACAGTTTTTGGAAACAATGATTTTGGTCCAGAGGGACTTTCTTCCCATTATACCTGTTGAGACCTCAGTTAAGGGATTCTGTTCAATATGAAGGTGTGTCATAGGCTGATATCATCTCCTTTCCCAGGCATCAGGTTCTTTCTAGTACCTGGGTTTTGACTCTTCTCAGCAACACAACAAACATCTTGAGGTAAAACAACATGCTTGCCATTCTTTTTATCCTCACTACTGCATTGGAAGCAGGCCATCTGGCTGCCTTTTGGGTAAATCCATTTTATAACAAGATTTTTTTGGTGATTCAGTAATTAAACCCCTTTGGATTGGCTTCAAGATGGACCTGCCTTATGCTGAATTTTGCATTATAGCAAACTGTTAGTCACAGGTGCCAGTGAATTTGTAAATTAGAATGAGAAATCTCTTATAGATTTCAGAAAATTTGCCATATCTCAGAGTTCCCCTTGATCTTAGGTCCACTCTTCTTCAGAGGTGAAACAAGTGAGAATGTTCATAGAATTGTGCCCTGATCTAGCGTTGCTAAGATTGTTAACTGCCATCTTTATCCTAACTTTAACCTCCTGAGGTTGAAATGGTGGAATTCAGAGAGGAGAGTCTATGTTCTGACTCATGGCTAAAGTATAATTAAAGGCCACGATAGTTTTACTTATTCAGTCTCTCATTGAATAAACATGTGCTTGACGCTGTGGAGGGGGATGCAGAAACAACTTTAAAGAAGCTTGTGGGCTCAGCACCATCATGACACAATTCATTAGAGACCCAATATTACTGTCTTGATGTCATATTTATGTGAAGTGCATAAAATGTCAAAATATGATTAGTACAGCATTATCTTTGGAATATTTTATGAGTATAACTAGTTTGTTTTGAGCAATTTGCCTTTCCATCCCTTAAATTCAAAAGCGATAAATCAATACAAAATCATGGTTAAAAGTCAAGTGATCACTCATGTTTTCCTTTTACTCCTGATATCTTCTGGAAAAAAGTTTCAACTCTGGGCTAGTTGTGGTCCCAATTTCTTTTCCCATGAATCATGGCAAGTTAATAGTCAGCTTGAGAATTTTCTTCAGGTCTCTGATTCATATGAATATCTCTTTGCAAAACAAATCATCAAATTGATTGTTCCCGTTCTTGCTTTTTCCTCTGTGATTGGTGAAATAGCCATATCTCAGTATGGCTATATGTTTTCTTAGCCATGTTCTTGTTACAGTCATTCCTATCTGCAGCACTAAGGGCTTTTTTGATAAGGAAAGCAACCTTTGTGGATGTTGATTGGGAAGTATTTTAATTTGCCAAAGGGCTGCCGATACAAAGACCAGAAATGTGTTGGCTAGTATAAAGTGTATTTATTTGGGGTAAAACCTTACTGTTACAAGGTCATGAAAAGTCCAACTTAAGGCACTGTTAGAGGTGCTTTCTCACCAAAGTTAGCTGCCGCATGTTGAAGCAAGATGGTGGGTGATCTTTGCCTTGTCTCTCCTTAACCTCAGAGCTTCCTCTCTCAGGCTCAGCTTTTCTGCTTTCTTCCTAAGTTCAGCTGCAAACTGGCATAGGGCTTGTCTCTTTCTGGGCCTCCAATATCAGTTTCAGCTGTTCCACTCTCTTCCCAGGTTCAGTTACAAGTCAACAGGCATATAGCAGGGCTGGTCTCCTCTTGAGCTGCTCTGTGGGCCCAGCCTCTTGGGGCTTCATGCTTAAGCGAACCTCCCTCTTACACAGCAGGATCAAAAATGGCAGTTCTCTTTTTCCTCTGTGTCTGTCCCTGTGAGTCCGTTTGTATTAGACCCAGCAAGGGGTCTTAGACTTAACCTGAGTCAACTTCACTGATGTAGTCCAATTAAAAGCCCTAAAACAATCTCATCAAGTTCCCTAGTCAAAGTCCCCTCAGCTGAAATTAATGCAATCAAAGAGTATCACACCCAGAAGAATAGATTAGTTTACAAACATAATCTTTTTCTTTTTGGGATTCATAAAATAATTGAAAACTGCCACAGGAAACAATTCACTTTTATATCATGCTAAGTTGTTTGAATCTTTTAAATAGATTATGAGCATGGAACCCCCTCCACAGGGATAAGAATAGTTTGCTTGGGAGGGGTAGGCTATTTAAGTTCTGGCATTTTCCCTGCATGGGCATAGATTTGCTTTTCTTGTTAAGCCCCTATGAATGGTTAGTGTGGTCTAGCCTCCCTCCGTGGAGATGGAATGTTCCTGAATTCCTGGGAATTCATCAGATGGTACCAGACTTCAGAAAGCAAGTGGTCACTTTGACCTTCTTGTAGCTGCCATGTTGACTGACATGAGTCATATACCCACGAGAGGACAGCTGATATTTGTAATTAGGGAGGAACGTGACATATAGCACAGGTCTTGACCCTGCAAAGACTAAAGGAGTAACTTGTGTTTGGAGGCATGAGACCCATTGTTTGAATTACATTCCGAGTTATACTTGGGAAAGGTTTCCATCCTGATCTCACTGACATTCTTCATAGCGGTTCATGCAATTGTAATTCACTTTGAAATTTCCTAAAAAGAAACTTTATCATGAGATTTTTTTAAAGGGACTTTTAGTTATGGTCAGTTCCCATACCTTAAGAGAAAATCATCTAGGTGGAAGCCTAAACATGTTGCCATCCATACATGTTTACAAAAGGCAAATTACCACACCTGTAAAAACCTCTCAAGAGCTGGACAAATTTAGATAAAATTAAAAATAGTTAATTGCAATATTGTGAAATGTCTTTTTGGTCATGCATTCTTGCTAGTACTGTCACATGATTATTTCAAAAGATTATTAAACTAATCCTGTGTTCTCAGGATTTTTGTGTGGCAGTGAGTTTTGGAACTTGTGGTGTTTTTTTTCCTCCTTGGCTCTTGGCAGTGAAATGCTTTTAGAGTAATGCTAACTCTGTGGATATTGGAAGAAAACTAAATGTATATTAATGATTTTTACACATTGCTAGCTGGAAGCCCTCCTTATTAGTGAGGTGTAGATCTCAAAGTTTCTCCTGCTGAGGGTAAAATCCTAAAGGCATGTGCTTCCTCTGGTCAGTATAAGAAAGACTAAGGCAACTTTGTTAATGAATAACAGGTAGTTCTTTGACTTGGGTTTGTATCAGCGACTCTGGGGTGATGGAACCTAAAGTGAACAGGGGTGAAGAGCACAGTAAATATTTGGAACTGTAAACTGCAAAAATATGTATCAAGAGGAGAGCCTGTGCCGTCACTTTAGTGATAAAAATCAATGGGGTATGTCATTGTATAACTAATTACCTTCAAAAATACCTGCCTTTTCAAGAATCAAACCTATGATTAGGTACCACAAGGTGGATGGTGAATGGCATTCCAGGAAAGGGGCCAAATGAGAATTGTTTTCTAGCAGAGCTAGTAGAAATTTTGCCTCTGGTGGAGGAGGCACCATTGCATGCACAGATATATACAGTTTTATGTTTTATTTCCCCTATCCATTTCAGATAGTGGGGATTGTAGTAATGGCCACATTGATGTGATGGTGGGCAGATGGAGTTGGTGAGCAACAGGAGGTGAAGGGGTTGAGACACTATCATAAAGTTATTGTCCACGTGGGAAAAGAAGACAAGAGGAAGTTGATTGATAGGTAAAAATGGAAAAATCAATAAATGTCAAGCCTTATTGAGAAACAAAGCCTTATTGAGGTTCACAGTACAAAGTGAATTAGTTAGCTAGAATAGGAAACTGTGGTCAGATAGTGGGTATAGGTCTTTAAGATTTCAAAGACATTTTAGATCTGGGTAGAGGTAAAGTCCTGGCTATGGTCATGGGTGAGTGTTTGAAATGGAGAGGAGATGCTGTCTGGAGTTGATATTGGCTGTTTCAGCCATATGCATCTGGAACTCACCAAGAATTATTATAAAACTTAAAGCAGAGAGGAAAACCTTAAAGGACATACTAAATTAGATTAAGGAGGTTGACAAAAATATGGAGAACATGCAGGTAATAACAGGTAGATATAATTTTACAAGAACTTGTAAAACCAAAGTTTTGGTTTGCCCCTGTGGAGTTGAAACTATGAATGCTGTCTTTCAGCCTAGTTCTTGAGAGGGCTCCAAGTAGTATGATCTCATCAGAGTCAGATTTTCACAAAGACAATGAAATCCAGGGAACATTTTGTAAAGGGGAGAGTAGAAGGGTTGGCAAGAGTAAGAGGACTGGTCAGGAGAAACAAAGAAAAGACCAGCTTGGACACAAGAATAAAGAAGAGAAAAGTATACGTAAGAGGTCTTTCTGTGTTTTGGGAGGTGGGCAAGGATGATGAGAGGATTATCTATCTATCTTTCTACTCTGCTCTATTCTTCATAGCACTTAATAGCACTTGATACAGATAAGTAAAATGTGGAATGCAAGCTCCAAGAAGGCAAGAATTTGTGATGTTTTCTTCAGTGCTATATCAAAAGCAGTCCCTGGCACAGAGTGAATAGGCCATAAATATTTGTCGAAGGAAGGAATAAATGAATCCTGGAAAGTGAGACAATATAGGGCAGTGGTTAGGCACATGAGTTTTTGAGTCAGAGAGCCCTTAACTGAGTCAGGATCTGGCTGAGGAATCTTGGGCAAGTTTTTTTTAACTTTCTTTAAACTTCAATTTCTCACCTGTAAAATAGATATAATTTTAACAACTATACCTCCAAATTTCTGGAAGCACCTGGCATCTAGTTGGCACTCAATATATGGCAAATATTGCTGCCACTTTTACTTTTAACTGTTTTATGTTGTTAGGAAGACATCTGGTATAGAATAATTTGAAGCTAGCAGTGTGGTTTTTTCTTAGGTTTCAAAGCAGAATATTGGTAAGAAAACCTAGATGGGGTATGCCAGGTTCAGAATTAGTTAAATCATTAGAAAGAAAGAATGCTTTCCGAGTATTTTAATAACAACTACAAAATGTCCATGTATTTACTCTAAACAAGTGCTTTTATGGAAACCAACTTCCTGGTTTAGACCTTGTATTCCGTGGGCAGAAGGACAAGGATATGCTATGCTTTTCTATCCTGTGAAGAGCTGCTTTCCTTGTTTTAAATCTGCTCTTACGTTAAATATTATTTACCTAAGTAAAATATCGAGGGAGATTGCAGCTGTGGTTTCTAGTTCATTGGAACTTTACCTGGATTTTCTTTGATTTTGTAAACTCATGAGTTCCATGGACAATTACTATCTATAGTACCCTGGGTACACCTGAATCATAAATAAGAAATCTTAACTCAAAATTATTTTAAGTCATTTAACTAAAAAGAATTTGAGTGTGATCTCTATCAGTAAACCCATTTTTTCCCTGAACTTGACTGATGTGGAACGAGTTGCTACAACGATGCATTGTTAGGAACACAGGTTCAGAGCACAACAGAAACTTACAGTAAATGATCCCTTTATTACTTGCACAGAGTAAAGAGTCTGGAAATGGCAAATAACCTCCTTGTAATTTACATAGAACAAATGGTCCAAAAGAGCCAGGGAAGAAGTCCTATCACTGCTAGTCTCATAAAGGGTGGAAAATTGCTCCAGGTTGGGAGTCTATAGAGGGCAGTTCCACATGTCCCTCTTCACAAAGAAGAGAGAGACAAATCTATACTCATTGAGTGTGTGTTTTATTCATCTGGGGTGGGGGAGGACACTGAGAATTCCAGTTCTAATAAACATCTGGGACTTCTTATTCCCGGTTTCTGGGTGTAAAGTCTGGAATGCCATAGGATGGCTGCTTAGCATGTGTTTATGACTTCCCAAAGGAAGTGGGGAAAGATGAGGTCTGGGTACCGCTGCTTAACAGGTGTCTGTGATTGCCCTAACACCTGACACTTTATTCGTTTTTTGGATTGTGTTTGGGATCTTGTGTCTTTGTTGCCTTTACTTTACTTGACTCTATACTTTGACAGTAATTCCTTTTCTATCTATCCTGGAAACATCTTTGTTGGGAGTAGGTAGCTCACTCCTTCCCGCAAGACTCACTCCAATGCCCTTAGAATGTACATAAGGCAGGCAGGAAAATCACCTCTGATCTTTTTACTGCTGATACTAGCTCAGCCCACAGTTTCCTCAGACTGTGATCTTTTTATTTTCTAAATCAAAATCAACAGATTGCGAACTATCTCTTGACCACCTAAACAAATTTCCATGAAAGTCATGAAAATCTACTCTGAACTTGTGAAATGGGGGAGGTAACTTGAATCCTTTCATTGTTGGAAACCACCTTGATGTGACTATTTCTTTCATTTTCCCCCATCTGTCAATGAACTTTTGAATCTACCTCCTCAAAAATTTTCTCCAATTCAAAGAATCTAGTCCATCCTTCCTGTGACACTCCTTGATTTACTGTTGTGGTGCTTTCAAAATAATGCAAATATAAAATAAACATGAATATAAAGCTTGAGTTACTCTATGTAACAGAGTCATACCCATAAATCTCTGGTGTCTGTTTCTCTGTGTTGGTTTGTACCACTGGATATAGTAGCCCTGCCTAAAGCACAGACAGTGCTGGGGTCTTGACATGATGAGGCAACTATGTTGTGATTCCACAGCTGGCCCAGTGGTCCCTGGTTGGTTTACTCAGTAGGAGTTTTTGGAAAATTACTTTGGTGAGAGTAAAATAAAATTCCTTTTTGTTTCTCCCCTGGAAGCTGAAGCAAAGCTAGATCAATAAGTACTTTTTTTTTTTTTAACAAATCAGTTTTATTGATACATATTAATAAAGCATAAATCCGTCCAAAGTGTATAATCAATAGTATCCGATATAATCGTATCATTGTGCATTCATCACTTCAATCATTTTTGGAACATTTTCATTATTCCAATAATAATAATTAAGAAAACAAACAAACAAACAGAACTCATCACCTCTCAATCTCTCCATGCTTCCGCTGCTGTACATAGCTGCTATTCTGTTTCTGTCTCTCTAGTTTATTTGTA
This sequence comes from Cabassous unicinctus, assembly GCA_029593785.1. Lineage (NCBI taxonomy): Eukaryota > Metazoa > Chordata > Mammalia > Cingulata > Chlamyphoridae > Cabassous > Cabassous unicinctus. Next base: position 55,317 of record JAQZBX010000732.1, read on the forward strand.
TTTATATTTTGTAAAAACAGTCTTATATATGCAATATCACCCATATTTGTATTTTACACGAGGTTTCACTGTTATACAGTCCCATGTTACAATTTTTAGTTTTCCTTTTAGTAATATACATGACCTTAGACTTACCCTTTCAACCACTCTCATACCCATATAATAGCTCTGCTAGTTACACACTATGATGTGCTTTCACTATTTCCATTCATTTCCAAAGATTTACAAACAACCTTTTTTTTTTTACCAATTCTGCACAAATTTCTATTCAAAATCAACGGATTTATTTTCTATTCTCTTCTCTCATTCTGTATTCTGGTGACCTATATTCTAATTATTAATTCCATGTGTTTACATAACATATTTAGTTTATAATAGTGCAATCATACTGTATTTGTCCTTTTGTGTCTGGTTTGCTTCGCGCAACATAATGTCCTCCAGGTTCATGCATGTGGTCATATGCTTCACAACTTCATTTCTTCTTACTGCTACATAATATTCCATCACGTTTATACAGCATAATTGGTTTATCCATTCATCAGTTGATGGTGTATCATATAGTATGGCTTTGCAATTTTCCCACAACCCTTCCAGTCCTTTCCCCTTTTAGTCAGCATTTCAGTTTTTAATTACTCAGCAAGCCTTGAGAAATAATTGTTTGTGAGCTAGTGACTGATAAAGTATGCTTAGAATTTTCTCCCAGGAAACTCCAAGAATAATCTGTTCTGTGAGCTGTTAATCCTCTTCATGTCAATAGAAAGATGTAACTTCAGCCTTACTGACAAAATTTTAAATGCTTGTTTTACATAGCTATTATGGAAGTGGAACTTCTGCCCTGCTGGGAAACACTATGAATGTCCTGTCCTTGATTATCTGTACTGAGCACTGCACTTTTTAATCATGCTCTGCCCTCACGTGCCCTTCCCATCCACATGAGGACATGTAGTATAGAAGACTCCTCTTGCTTTATGGCAAGTGCATCTTGAACCTTGGAAGTGCCACAGTCTCTGCCCTCTGCCACAGAAAGGATTTAGGTCACGACCAGATTTGGATACACTACCATGTGATGAGCTTCCTCCCATAACCCCCTATGAAATGTTCTTTTGCTTGTCAGACTGGACTTGTCCGAGTCTTTCGTTGGTACGACATATCCCTTTCAGTTTGGTGGGTAGCTGTCATTCTACAGGGCTCCCTGATATACTCAAAACAATGGACATATAGGTTGTTTCCAACTTTTGGAAATCATGAATAACACCACTATGAACATCAGTGTGCAGATGTCTGTTTGTGTCACTACTCTCAGTTCTTCTGAGTATATACCTAGTAATGGTATTGCCAGGTCACAAGGCAAGTCTATATTAAACTTCCTTAGGAACTTCCACACAGTCCTCCACAGTGGCTGTACAATTCTATATTCCCACCAACAGTGAATAAGCATTCCTACCTCTCTACATCCTCTCCAACATTTACAGTTTTCCTACTTTTTAATAGTGGCCAGTCTAATAGGTGTGAAATGATATCTCATTGTAGTTTTGACTTGCATTTCCCTAATCGCTAGTGTTGTTGAACATTTTTCCATGTGTTTCTCTGTCATTTGTATTTCCTCTTTGGACAATTGTCTTTTCAAGTCTTTTGTCCATTTTTTAATTGGGTAGTTTATCTTTTTATTGTTGAGTTATATGATCTCTTTATATACCATGGGTATTAAAACTTTATTGGATATGTGATTGCCAAATATTTTCTCCCATTGAGTTGGCTGCCTTTTCACCCTTTTGACAAAGCCCTTTGAGGAGCAAAAGTGGTTAATTTTGAGGAGGTCTCACATATCTATTTTTGTTCTTTTGTTGCTCATGCTTTGGGTGTAAGGTTTAAGAAACTACCATCTACCACAAGATCTTGAAAATGTTTTCCTACATTTTCTTCTAGGAGTTTTATGGCTATTGATTTTATATTTAGGTCCTTGATGCATTTGACTTAATTGTTGTATAAGGTGTGAGATAGGGGTCTTCTTTCTATCTTTTGGATATGGTTATCGAGTTCTCCCAGCACCATTTGTTGAATAGACTGCTCTGGGATGAAATCAAGAACAAAAAAACAATAGAGAGAATCAACAAAATAAAAAATTGGTTCTTTGAGAAGATCAACAAAATCAATAAACCCTTAGCTAGACTGACAAAAAAAAAAAAAAGAGAGAGAGAGAGAAGACACAAATAAATAAAAACAGAAATGAGAGGGGGCATATTACCACTGACCCCACAGAAATAAGAGAGATCGTAAGATGATACTATGAACAACTGTATGCCAAAAAGCTGAGTAATATAGATGAGATGGACAAATTCCTAGAAACACATGAACCACCTACAACCACCGTAGAAGAAATAGAAGACCTCACCAAACCAATCACAAGTGAAGAGATTGAAACAGTCATCAAAAACCCCCCAAAGATGAAAAACTTAGGGCCAGATAGCTTCACAGGTGAATTCCATCAATCATTCAAAGACAATCTAATACCAATCTTCCTCAAGCCCCTCCAAAAAATTGAACAGGAAAGAATGCTACCAAACTCATTTTATGAAGCCGACATCACCCTAATACCAAAACCAGATAAACATAGTATGAAAAAAAGAAAATGCAGACCAATATCCTTATGGAATACAGATGCAAAAATCCTCATCAAAATACTTGCAAATTGAATCCAAAAGCACATTAAAAACATTACACACTATGATCAAACAGGTTTTATCCCAGGTATGCAAGGGTTGTTCAGCACAAGAAAATCAATTAGTGTAATAAACAATATTGATAAAGTGAAGAAGAAAAGTCACATGATCCTTACCATTGATTCAGAAAAGGCATTTGACAAAACACAACACCCTTTCTTGAAAAAGTCATTCCAAAGATAGGAATAGAAAGAAACTTTCTCAATAAGTGCATATATGAAAAGCCTACAGCTAGCATTGTACTCAATGGTGAAAGACTGAAAGCTTTCCTACTGAGATCAGGAACAAGACAAGGATGCCCACTGTCACCACTGTTATTCAATATTATGCTAGAAGTTCTAGCAAGAGCAATTAGGATATTTAAAGAAATAAAAGTCACCCCCCCCAAAAAAAAAGGAAAGGAAAAAGTAAAACTTTCACTATTCACTAAAGATATGACCTTATATTTAGAAAATCCTGAACAATCCACAAGAAAGCCAACACAGTGGCAGGATACAAGATTAATATGCAAACAATAATATTGTGCACTAATGGTGTGCAATCTGAGGAGGAGATAAAAAAATTCCATTTATAATAGTGACTGAAAGAATAAAATATTTAGGAATAAACTTAATCAAGGACATAAAGGACCTGTATTCAGAAAACTACAAAATGTCGCTAAAAGAAGCAGAGGAAGACATAAATAAATGGAAGGACATTCCATGCTCATATATTGGAAGACTAAATATCATTAAGATGTCCATTCTACCCAAACTAATTTACAGATTCAAGCAATCCCAATAAAAATCCCAACAGCTTTTTTTTTTTTTTTTTGCAGAAATGGAAATACCAATTATAAATAAGTACTTAGTTTTTGCAGAGGAATAAAGAGTTTATTGAGAAATAAGAGAAAAGGAACAACATTCCTCTTTAATGAACAGGCAGGTTCGTCCCTGTGCCAGTGTTGGTATGTTTAGGGCTCTGATTTTGCAGCACCATGGTAGCAATGGAGTCTATCTGTGTCTAAGGGCTTCTAAGGCACAGCTAGTTTCTTCTATGCTGCTGGTTAACTCTAGGGAGAAATTGCAGTAGATCATGAAAATAACCTTAATGAAAGTATAATATGTATATTAATTAGCTCTTCAAAAATTTCTGATGAATAAGGGAAGAAATGAATGAATAAATTCATTCCTTTTAGGGTATTGAAGCACAGTTTTGTCTGAAAATTTCATGTGAATTTTATGCTTTGCTGTATCATATGTTTATCTTAGTACAAAATATTTCTACACTTAGATAACCTCTTATAAGGAACAACAAAAATTGAAAAGTTTTTTTCCCAAATCATTCAGTTAGATGGATATTCCAGAAAGATCTGTTCAGGTTTTATCTTACAGTTCTGTGTAGCACCTAGTTCACCAGAGTGTTTCTTAGTTTGGTGGATTCTAAGTTGACTGCACAGTAGAATCACCAGGATAACTTTTAAAAAATGCAGTGCTGAGCCTCACTCAAGACCAGTTTAATTTGAATATACGTGTTGTAGTTTGCTAAAGGCTGCCAAGGCAATATACTGGAAATGGGTTGGCTTTTATAACGGGAATTTACTAATATAACCTTACAGTTCTGAGGCTTGATTTGAAAATGTCTAAATCAAGGCTTCATCAGGGGATGCTTTTCTCCCCAAGGAGCAGGTGGTGGTCCTGGATTCCTCTCACATATGGCAAAGCACATGGCAAGTCACATGGTGGCATCCACATGTTTCTCCCCTCTCCACTGGGCCCCCCTGCTTTCAGGTTTTGGCTTCAGTGACTTCCTTTCAGCTTCTGTATTCCATTGATTTCAGTCTCTGGCTCCTGGGGTCTTCTCTTCAGCTTCTGGGGGTTTCTCGCTGTTTCTGTAGTCTTGCTGATTGCAGTTTTTAAAGGACTCCAGTAAGAGGATTAAGACCCGCCCTGGGCTACAACTTTCTGAAGTATTCTGATCAAATGGCCCTGAACCAAATCTAATTGAATCAAAGGGTCCTACCTTTAATAGGTTCACACCCACAGAAATAGATTAATATAAGAATATAATTTTCTGGGGTCCACAAAAGATTCAAACTACCACAATCTGGGGTTATATTCTTAGCATCAGTAGTTTCAAAAATCTCTCCAGATGATATTTTGTCTACCCAGGGGTCAGATCCACTGCTGTAGAAGGATACTTACTCCAGTGAGAGAAACACTTATAGAGTAATATTTGACACTATCATAGTACCTTACCATACCTTTCATTGAAATACACAAATTACTTCCTTTGCTGCTAGGACCTTAGAACAGATGTATGTACAAAGGTAAAGTAATTGCCAGGGAAGTGGAAATTTGGTCCTCACTGAGACACAGACCTAACATGTAGGTAGCTCCATGTGATCCCCAAAGTAAATGTACAAGTTACTGCTTCTAAAGAGAAGAAATGGACCTAGTTCCTCCTAGCATTTTGGACATTGATTTTTTTAAAATGGTAATTCTCTATATCTAAAGATAATTTTAATGTGACAAAATTAAAATTGTTGATTTTTGAAGTACTTAGTAATTATCATTTTATTCATTTGACTTTTTAAAACCCCACCAATTTCTTCTACAATATTTTCAGAGTTTTCTGAAAGATGACATCCCCTTGCCTTAATCATGTGCCAGATTACTCATAAACCTGGACCATATGCCACTGCAATTTGCTGATGGGCCCAAGCTGTTTTGGTAGATAAAAAATCCAAAGGGATTAGAATGGCTCAAACCTCACTGTGAACAGAGTAACAGCAGCAGGGCATGCTCTCCTCCCAATCCTTGCCCATAATCACCCTTATTCTCTTAAATTAGGTAATTGATAACCCAAAGCCAAGAGATCACATCAGTGTCTACAAAAATGCACTTCACACTAAATAAGGTCTTAATTTAGACTCTTAGACAGAAACCAAGTTTCAGAGACACAACAAATTCCTCAAGGGATGGAGTGGAGTTTTTATGTCCAAAAGCAGGAAAATTTTTCCCCAGGTTTGGCTACAAATTGTTTTGGAAAAAAAAAAACTTTTAAATTGATAGGTGAAATAAAGCATCTTTTTTCCTTACCTGACTACTTTTTTCTACTCAGCATAGTTAGTGGTGAATTCAATGATAGATTGAACTCTCCAACACTCAATACTTGAATGACTTTGAGTTGTTCTGATTATAATAAAATGAACTTCCAGGAGTTTTGACTTGAAATAAGAATCAGCTGATTAAATTATTAAAATTTTAAATGGGACCTGTAGGAAAAAATGTTCTGAGAAACACTCCCATACTCCCTCTTCTCCTTTCTATTGGAAATGAAACTTTCCCCAAATAGGGAAATCATTGTTATTTGCCTCTTACGTCTTGGGATCCATTTACTTGATAGCAATCCCTGGCTATGTTTCTTTAAAGATTAAGCAATAAAACATATCAGCTTTGAAATATACTAGTTCTTCATCATGCTAACAGTGTTATAAACATACAAATATAAAACAGTAAAACAAATGCTAATTATTTAGATTTCTGACTCTATTACTATTAAATAATTTACATATTGCACAGTTATATATGAATCTAGGAGGATAGAATAATGGAAACTTAGAGTTGGAGGCATTGTATAAGCCATCTAGGCCAATGTAGGGATCATCTCTAAATGTTCCTCACAAGCCTTCTTTGAACACTCCCAGTGATGAGGAATGATAGAGAGTCATTCTTTTTATTGAATTTGAGTTTTCCTTCCTGCAACTTTCATTAATTTTAACTAGTTCTGCCTTTGAGAGCTCATAGAATAATTTAAATTTCTTACTTCCCCATGGCAATCCCTCAAATACTTGTCTCAGAGTCATACCTTTAGCCTCAGGAATTTGACAGTAATGATGGCTCTCCATATAAATGAACTTATCTTTCATCGGAAACCCCACTATGTTTATACAGGGAATGGTGGTTTCATTTATGAGCTCAATATCATTATTACAATATTAATAGCCAGCCAACACCCATATATGTGTATAATACAAACCACAAATATAGAGGAAGTTGTTCATTCGGTTAATGGCTAAAGGTCTCTTCCCAATAGTCAGAAAGGAACCATGTTCTTCTGTGGATTTTCTTATTCTTTTTGAAATATGACTAATTTAGAAGGTCTGGGATCACACTATAAAAAGGAACTCACATTCCCAGTGGTGCAGAATTCTCTTATCACACATTTATTCATTCACCAACTTCTTACCTTGTCACTTAGTCAATTTTCTTTTAGTTGAACATGGCACAAACCTGACTCCAACTACAAAGGGATTAGTTTCTTTTGGCATAAGCAGGACTTAGGAACATGACTGGTAGAATTCAAACAATGTAACTAAAACTTTCCTCTGGATCTCTTAGTTAGTCTCATTCTCTCTTATTCCAAATAAACTGTCTCCATGGGGTAAGGGACATGGTGATGAGTAGCTTTGAGTTCATATTATCCCAATTCAATGACTCTACAGGAATGAAAGACTTCCTTCAAGACTCTGTCTAAAATTTCTAAGGATTTTGGGACCACATGTAGGTCCCTGAACTGGTGACCATGGTCAGGAGATATGGTCAGGCCAAATCACCCATACTAGGATTAGTCAGGCCAGAGTTGAATACCCTATTTTGTACTTAGGCTCTAGTACCTGGGTTCCTATCTGTTCTCTCCAACCTTCTTTTTCTTTTTCATTCCCAACTAGATGTCCCAGGTGCTGCCTTGGCATCCTGCCCATTACAGCAGTCTTAAGAAATTGGGATTAGCTTTTCCTTATCTTTTCCTTTTAGTGTAATCCTTACCTAAAACCAGTAACTGTGTCTTTTAAAAAATTTAATTTTTTACTAACCAATATCTATAGTTTGCATTGTGGTTTATAATTTCACTGTACAGTTTTACAGGTTTTGACAAAATGTATTATGGCCTGTATCCACCATTGCAATATCATGCAGAACAATTCCAATGCCTTAAAAATGCCCTATGTTCCACCTATTCTTCACTCCCCACCCCTCAGAACCTCTGGCAACCACTATCATTAAATCAATGTTACAAGTTCTTCTGTTACTACAATAGCAATGTCTATTTTGGTCCATGGTTGTATTCTTCCCTTATGTTTACTCATTCCTCAATCTTGAGGATTTTGGGATGGTGATGCTCACTTTGCTTCAGACTGAGAGGGTAGTTAGATTATGGAGCAGATGGAAGGAATCATTTTGCTTTCAGTTGTAGATAATCTTTGCTTTTTGGGATGGGGGTTGCACATCATCATCATTTTTTTAATTTGAGAAGTTGTGAGCTTACAAAACAATTATGCATAATGTGCAGAATTCCTATATATCACCCCTCCACCAACACCTTACTTTGTTGTGGAACATTTATTACAGGCAAAGAAGGAAAATGATCAGACTATTACCACTAATGTAGTCCATAGCATATACTTGGCATATATTTTTCCATACATCCCCTATTATTAACACTATGAAATAGTATTGTAAATTTGTTATTGTTCATGATAGAATACTCTCATTATTTGTATGTTAGCCACAGTCCATTTTCTACCACATGGTTCATTGTGTTATACAGTTCTATGCCTTGTGCATTCTATCCAAAGTGTATACACAGCGGCTATCACTTTCATCAGAGATTCGTTGTGCAGTCATTGCCCCAGTAAACCATTGAACATTGTACTTAATCAAAAAGAAAAAAAATCCCATACCACACTATTATTGACCTTTAGCATAGATGTAGTACCTGCTTTGACATTGATGCAAGAATATTACAATTTTACTGTTAACTATAGTCCATAAGTTACATTAAATGTATTTTTCCCATGCATCACTATATTCTTGTGATAATGATGCACATTTGTTCTAGTTCATAGAAGAATGTTCTTGTATTTGTACTATTAACCAGAATCCTCAGCCACTTCCAGGTTCACAATGTCATTAAGTACCTAAATTATTCTCTAGTTTTCTTTCAATTTACATTTATATCCCTAGACTACTCCTTTCAGCCACACTCCCTTTTATAAACAAGTCATATTATTTATACTCACTATAATGTGGTACCAGCAACTCTAATAATTTATACACATCTACATTCAAGCTAATTGGAAATTCTACATACATTAAGCATCAGTACTCCTTCTCAGGCCTCATCCTATCTTCTAGTAACTTATAGTCTAGGTTTTAACTCCATGTGCTTATTCTTTATATTTAGATTATATTAGCAAGACCATTCAATATATGTCCTTTTGTGTCTGGCTTATTTCACTTAGTATAATGTCCTCAAGTTTCATCCATGTTATCATATGTGTCCCAATTTCATTTCTTCTTACAGAAGGATAGTCTTCTATTGTATGTATATACCACATTTTGTTTATCCATTCATCAGCTGATGGACACTTGGGTTGTTTCCATCTTTTGGCAATTTTGAATAATGCCACTTTGAACATCGGTGTGTAAATGTCTGTTCACATAACTGTTTTAAATTCTCCTGGATATATTCCTAGTAGCAGGATTGCTGGATCATATGCCAGTTCTATAGGTTCCTGAGGAACAGCCAAACTGTTTTCCTCAGAGGCTGCACCATTCTATATTACCAGAGTGAAGAAAAGTTCCAATTTCTCCACATCCTCTCCAACACTTACTGTTTCCTGTTTTTTTAATAATGGCCATTCTATGAGGTTTGAGATGGTATCTCATTGTAGTTTTGATTTGCATTTCCCTAATAGCTAGTGATATGGAACATTTTTTCATGTGCTTTTTTATATTTCTTTTTGGGAGAAATGTCTTTTTAAGACTTTCCCCCATTTTTAAATGGGATTGCTTGCTCTTTCATTGTTGAATTGTATAATCTCCTTATATAGCATCAAAATCAAACCCTTTTCAGATACGTGGTTTCCAAATATTTTCTCCCATTGAGTGGGTTGCATTTTCAACTTCTTGACCAAGTCCTTTGAAGCACAAAAGTGTTTGAGTTTGAGAACAACCCATTTATCCATATTTTATTTTGTTGCTCATGCTTTCGTTGTAAGGTTTAAGAAACCACCACCTTCCACTAGGTCTTGAAGATGTTTCCCTACATTTTCTTGTAGGAGTTTTATGGTTCTCATTTTTATATTTAGGTCTTTTATTCATTTTGAGTTAATTTTTTATATAAGGTATGAGGTAAAGGTTCTCTTTCTTTCTTTTGGATATAGATATCCAGTTCCCCTAGCACCCTTATTTGTTGAATAGACTCTTCTAACACAGCTGCGTGAGTTTGATAGCCTTGTCAAAAGTCACTTGACCATAAATGTGATGGTCTGGTTCTGAACCATCAGTTTTGTTCCATTGTTCTATATGTCTATTTTTATGCCAGTACCATGCTGTTTTTACCTCTGCAGCTGGGTAATATGAAGTCCGGAAGTGTAAGTCCTTCAATTTTTCTTCCATTTTAAGATGTTTCTGGCTATTTGGAGCATATTACCCTTCCAAATAAATTTGATAATTGGGTTTTCCATTTCTTTAAAAAAGGCTGTTGTAATTTTTATTGGGATTGCATTAAATCTATATATCATTTTGGGTAGAATTGACATCTTAACAATATTTAGTCTTCCTATGCATGAATATAGAATATTCTTCTATTTTTTAGGTCTTCTTTGATTTCTTTTAGCAATACATTGCAGATTTCTGAATACAAAAGCTTTATATCTTTGGTTAAGTCTATTCCTAAATATTTGATTCTTTTTGTCACTATTGTAAATGGAATTTTTTCCTGATTTTTCCTCAGATTGCACATTACTAGAGTATAGAGACACTACTGATATTTGCATATTACTTGTATCCTGGCACTCTGCTGAACTCATTTATTAGTTCTAGAAGCTTTGTTGTACATTTTTTGGGATTTTCTAGGTATAGGGTCATATATATCATCTGTGAATAGTGAAAGTTTTAATTCTTTCTATCCAGTTTGAATGCCTTTTATTTATTTTTCTTCCTGATTGCTCTAGCTAGAATATCTAACTTTATATTGATCAACAGTGGTGACAGATTATATCTTTGTCTTATTCTCAGTCTCATGGGAAAGATTTCAGTCATTCACCATTGAGTAAAATGTTAGCTGTAGGTTTTTCATATATGCCCTTTATCATCTTCAGAAATTTTCCTTAAATTCCTATCTTTTGGAGAATTTTTATCAAGAAAGGATGCTGGATTTTTGTGAAATGCCTTTTCTGCATCAATCGAGATGATCATGTGATTTTTCTTTTTTGTTTTTTTAAAGTGGTGTATTATGCTGATTTATCTTTTTGCATTGAACCACTCTTGCATGCCTAAGATAAAACCCACTTGATCATGATGAATAATTCTTTTAAGGTGTTTTTATATTTGATTCTCGAGTATTTATTGAGGAATTTTGCATCCGTATTCATTAGGGAAATGGTTCTGTAATTTTCTTTATTTGTAAATCTTTATCTAGCTTTGGTAATAGGGTGATATTGGCTTCATAGAATGAATTTGGTAGTGTTCCTTCCTGTTCAATTTTTTGGAAGAGTTTTAATAATGTTGGTATTAAATCGTCTTTCAATGGTTGGTAGTATTCACATGTGAAGCCATCTGGTCTTGGACTTTTACTTTTGGGTAGTTGTTTGATTTATATTTCAATCTGTTTGCTTGTGATTTTTTTTTTCTGGGGGGGCTTCTATTTCTTCTAGTATTAATGTAGGTTGTTCATATGTTCCTAGGAATTTTTCCATTTCATGTACATTGTCTAGTTTGCTGGCATATGGCTGTTCATAGTATCCTTTTATGATCTCTTTTATATTTGTAGGGTCAGTTTTAATGTTCCCATTTTCATTTCTGATTTCCTTTATTTGTATCTTTTTTCTCTTTTTTCTTTGTCAGTCTAGCCAGGGTTTGTCAATTTTGATCTTCTTAAAGAACCAACTTTTGGTTTTATTAATTCTCTCTATTATATTTTTTGTTTTCAATTTTATTTATTTCTGCTCTGATCTTTGTTATTTATTCATTCTGCATGCTTTGGGCATAGTTTTCTGTTCTTTTTCTTGTTCCTCCAGCTATGTATTTATGTTACTGATTTTGTCACTTTCTTCTTTTTTAATGTAAGCATTGAGGGCTATAAATTTCCCTCTCAGCATTGCTTTCACTGCATCCCATAGGCTGTGATATGTAGTGTTCTTGTTTTCATTTGTCTCAGATATTTATTGATTTCTCTTGCAGTTTCTTCTTTGACCCACTGTTTATCTGATATTGTGTTGTTTAATCTGCATATATTTATGAATTTCCCCCTTTTATGCTTGTTGTTGATTTCCAGCTTTATTCCATTATAATCAGAGAAATTGCTTTCTCTAATTTAGATCCTTTAAAATTTATATGAATCTACTTTGTGACCCAACATCTGGTCTATCCTGGAGAAAGATCCATAAGCACTTGAGGAGAATGTATGTCCTGTTGTCTTGGTGTGAAATGTTCTTTATAAGTGTATTAGGTTTAGATCACTTATCGTATTATTACCTTTCTGTTTCTTTACTGATCCTCTGCTCCAATGTCAATCCAATGATGAGAGTGGTGTATTGAAGTCTCCAACTATTACTGTAGAGGCAATTATTTCTTCCTTCACTTTTGTCAGTTTTTGCCTCATATAATTTGGGGCATCCTGGTTAGGTTCATATACATTTATGATTGTTATTTCCTCCTGGAGAATTGCTCCTTTTATTAGTATATAATGACTTTAATCATCTCTAATAACAGCTTTCCTTTTAAAGTCTATTTCATCTGATATATGTATAGTTACTTGAGCTTTTTGTTGTTGTTGTTGTTACTACAAACATGGAATATCTTTTTCCAGCCTTTCACTTTTACTGTGTTTGTATCCTTGCGTCTAAGGCCAGTCTCTACTAGACAGCATATAGATGGTTTATATTTTCTTATCCATTGTCCCAGTCTTTTTTATTTGGGGAGTTTAATCCATTAACATTCAATATTATTTCTGTAAAGCAGTTCTTACTTCACCCATTTTGATTTTTGTTTTTTTTCTGCCATATCTTATTTTCACCACTCTTTTTACATTCTTACTTACTTTTAGTGATACAACCTTCATTTCTAGATTCTCTTCTAAGCCCTTCTCCCTCCTGTCTTTCTTTTCAGGCTGTAGTACTCCCTTTAGTATTTCCTATAAAGCTGGTCTCTTTGTTACAAGCTTTTCAGTTTCTGTTTATTTGTGAATAGTCTAAACTCATCCTTATTTTGGAAGACAATCTTGCAGGAGATAAGATTCTTGGCTGACAGTTTTTCTTTTTTAGTATCTTAAATATATCATATCACTACCTTCTTGATGGTTTCTGATAAGAAATCAGCACTTAGTCTTACTGGGCATCCTTTGTATGTGATGAACTGCTATTCTCTTGCTGCTCTCAGGAGTTTCTCTTTATCTTTGGCTTTTGATAGTCTGATTAGTATGTGTCTCAGAGTAGGTCTATTCTGATATATTTGGATGGAAGTATGTTGTGCTTCTTGGAGATAGATATCTATGTCCTTCAATAGGACATAGATACCGTTGTTTCCTCAAATATTCCTTCTGTCCCCTTTCCCTTCTCTTCTCTTCCTGCGACACTCAGGACATGTATGTTTGCATGTCTTTTGCCATCGTTTAGTTCCCTGATACCCTGTTTAATTTTTTCCATTCTCTTCTTTATCTGGTCTGTTGTGTGTTCAGTTTCAGAGGCCCTGTATTCAACTTCACTGATTCTTTCTTCTACCTCTTCAGATCTACTGTTATATGCCTCCAGTGTATTTTTAATTTCATTTATTGTGACTTTCATTCCCATAAGATTTGCTATTTTTCTGTGTATGCTTTCAAATTCTTTATGCTCAGCCAGTGTTTTCTTTTTCTTTCTTTCTTTCTTTTTTTTCTTTTTTCTTTTTTTGCCTTTCTGAAGGTGACTGACAGCAATGGCTAAATTAGTCATGCTGCTAATTTACCTCTAAAGATTTTATTTAGCAAATCAGAAATATCTTTTCTCTTGCAACAGAAGGAAAACCCAGAGTTTTTTTTAATAACCTTAATCTCTTTAGCCATCTTGTTGAATTTATTAAGAAGATCTGTTTAAACATCCATCATTAAATTTCTCAACTCCCTTATGTCATCTGGAGGCTTAGTTTGTTCCTTTCACTGGGACATATTTTCCTTTTCTTGATATGGATTGTTATTTTTTGTTGGTGTCTTAGCATCTGATTTACTAGATGTACTTATTCTGGGTTCAGTTTCTCTTTTTAATACAAGTCTTTCTATTTGATTGGCTTTGCGTTACAGCCACTCTTTTATACTTGGTTCAACTTACTTTGGAAATTTATAGTGGCTTGTGTTTAGCCAATTTGAATTTTTTCAGCTCCTTTTCATCTGTTTCTTGCCCTTTCCCTTTTCTGGTTGTGGATTCAGATTCAAGAATGCAGTCAGTACTCTAAGCCATGGAGGCTACATTGCTTTCGCTGCATCCCAGTAACCAATGAGGCTTCTCCCAACTTTCTCACTTGCCAGGGTTAAGGATGGAGCCATAGCCATGTGCAGTAATCCAACCCATGTAGGCCAAGTCCATCTGTAGTTGCCTGGAGAGACTGATGAAGGTACATGCCCCTTCCTCCCCTGCCTTGGGCAGGGATGGAGCCACAGGTGTGGGCAGCAAACTAAGCCATGTGAGTCAAAACTGACTGCAGTTGCCCAGGTAGGCTTAGAAGCACTGGCCCCCCAATTCCCTTGCCAGGGGTGAAAATAGAACTTCCAGTGTGCCCAGCAATCTAGTCTGTGCAGAAAGAAAGTGACTGCAGTTGCTTGGAGAGGGTGAGGAGCACTCTTCCTCCTCCTGATTGCTCAGGGGTGGGGATAGAGCCACATGTTTCCAGTTATATAATTTGTGTGGGCCAAAAGTGGCTGCAGTTGCCTGGAGAGGCTGAAGGTTCACTCTCCCTCCTCCTGCCCTCTCAGGGGCAAGAATGGAGTCAGAGATGTGTCCAACAGTCCAGTACATGCCTGCTGAAAGTGGTTGCAGTTGCCCAGAGAGGCTGAAGGGGCAAGGCCCCTTCTTCCCTGTCAGGGGTGGAGATGGAACCACAAGAGTGCCAAACACTCTAGTCCATGTGGGCCCAGAGAGGCTGAGGAAATAATGCCCCCCTTCAATCCTATTGGAGGTGGAGATGTATCCACAGGTTTACCCACCAATGTATTCCATGTGGGTCAAAATCAACTGCAGTTGCCTGAAGAGGCTGGGAAACCCTACTGCCCTTCTGTTCTATCAGGGGTGGGGATGGAGCCACAGATGTGTCCAATAATCTAGTTTGTGCAGGCTTAAAGAGACTACAGTTACCAGAAGATGCTAAGGGATCACTGTCCCTTCTGTCCTTTCAAGGGTGGGGAAGGAACCACAGGAGTGTCCATCAATTTAGCCCATGCAAACTGAAAGTGCAGGTTCCCCCAGCTTCCTCCCTGCTGGAGGTGGTGTTGGAGCCTAGGCTAGGGCTGAAGTCCAACCTGGGTGGAAAAAAATCTATCCCTAACTTCACTGTGATTTTCAGTCAGCCCCACTTTCCCTGATCCCATCAGCAGAGTTAAAAATGGAGGCTTCCAGTCTCTTTATGGCTTGGACATGTTCAAAATATAGCTCTCCTTAAATTTGACTTTAACCAGCCAAATTTTCTAATCAGTAGCTGAAATTGGTGCCCGACTGTCTATTCCGCCCCTGTTTTTGGGAAATGGACCTTCCAGCTTCAGCCAGGGTATAGCTCCTGAGGTGGCTTGTGCTGTCATTGGGAAATGAGCACTGGCCCCCATGGCATGGAGTGCTCTACTCATGAATCTTCAATGTAGATAGGCAGTCTCCTTCTTCCATTCTTCCAAGTATGTTGTAGGATGCTCTTCTGGTCTCCTGGGCCCCCCCAAACAGGTGCTTTAGATAGCTCTGGGTAATTTCTATGAACTCTAGTGTGAGCTGACTCTTGGAGCCGCCATCTTACCTCCTTCCCCATCATCATCATTTTGTTAGTTGTCCTGGGTTAGTCTGATGAACTGGAGAGTAGATGTTGGCTGCAACTCTGCTGAGATTCAGGGCTCAACCAGCATATGAACACACTGAAGACTTAAGTCACTAGAACATATATTTTATGTGTATAATGGTAAGTACAGGTTCAAATAAAAGGGGTAGAAGAATCATGTGTAGGGAAATTATAAATAAGTCTAACTTTGTTACAATGGGGAAATAGATTATCATATATTTCAAGGTAAGGCCCACCTATGAGGTGCTGATTTCATGTGGTTGCCTATAGTGTCTAGATGTTTCCAGAGCCCTCAGACACACCCCTGTTTGAGGCTTTGTTTACTGTAGCAGTTAGTGAGATTAGCCTGAGACTTGCATAAGCATAGCCTCTGAAATGACCTACTGACTCACTTTGAAATATCTTAGCCATAAAAACTTTTTTTTTTTATTTAATAGTTCCCCTTTTGGTCAAGGTCTTTCTCCAAATGCATAGCTGGTTGGTGCTTAGTATTAATCCTTCAGTGCCAGGGAGGCTCATACTCAGGAGTCACATCTCACACCGGGTGGAAGGTAATGAGTTTATTTGCTGATTTTGTCTTAGAGAGAGGCCACATTTGTATAACAAGGAGAAAAACTCTATCTTAACCTTTCTGAAACTTAATTCAATGGTTTAAAAGTGGGTATAATAATACACATATCATGGAGTAATTATAAGAAATAAATGAGCACTTGTTATATACCAAACTGTTTAACAAGTGTAAGTTCTTTCCTTTACTTATGCTTAGATAAAAGAGATCTCTTTTGAAGGTAAACATACTGATAGAAAAAGCAAGGTGGCACAATTAAATACAAATGCTGTGAGTTTAGGATTACAATTTTTTAATGAGTTTTGCAATTTTGCAAGCTAGAAAAACATTTCTGAAATTATTATGCCTCTTTAATATTTCTCAGTGAAATGGGAAACATAATTGTTGAGCTCTGCCTTAATGGCCTAAAAAAGCTTTTACATTCTGAGAATATATTTTTTGTTCAGAAGCCAATTATATCATTAAACCCACAAAATATATTGCCACATGCTCAAGTGGTCTTTTCCTTTTATTTGCTCTCATAGCACTTTATTATTTTTCTTCATATTATCATATGTTAATTACATACTTATTTGTATATTTGATCTTTATTCCCTGCCTTCCTGCAATGGTTATAAGTTCTATGAGGCAGAGACTAGTTGTTTTATTCATAAACATGCTCCTAGCATGTGATAGGTACTCAATAAATATTTGTTAAATGATTAAATTTTGCTTGGGTATGAAGATAGTAAATCAGTTTTTTGATGTTCAGCATTGCATCATGGTAGCATCTTATTAGAGTTAAAATATAGAGAAAATATGAACAAACTTTTCTTTTCAAGCCAACACTTACAAGCCGGGGTGGTTAAACCTTGGTAGTTGGCTTTTCAAACTAAAATATGGCAATTACATAACTTACTATAAAATCAAATAATTTCCAGTATAAAAACTGTAAATAAAATATTTCATTCCAGTGAAGACTTGGTATTTTATTCCTTTAGTGGCTATGTAAGAGCTAAAATATTTTACACATGATCTCTACATCTCTCACTTTTAAAAATGTTTTAAAATTGATCTTAACTTGATCTTAAATATCTTAAATTGATTACAATTTTCAATAATTTTACCAGGTAGTACAATTTTATCTGATTTCATACCTCCCAAATGAGACATGATAAACTTCCCAACAAATTTTCAACAGAAAAATAAAGACACAAAACATTGTATGCCCAAATCTTCTCCCCTTGATATGCTATATTAGGGGAAAATTGATTTCTCTTTCAAATTATTTAGTGGAACAATTGGGGAAAAATGAAATTTAAGATGAAGAAAACATCTTCATTACATAAGTACTGTTTTCATTTCTTCACTTAAAAGAAGTACTATTTTTCCTTCTTTGGTGTCATTGAAAAAAATTGATTTAAATTCCCCTTTCTATCATTGACAGTCTTAAGCATGAATCTGGTATTTCATAACTCTTTAGGACAGTTCCAATGGGGTTTTTAAAAAAGAGAAACATTCATTATGTTTTTCTTTAGTGCCTAATGATTGGTCATTAGTAAGGTAAAGGTTTTGAGTTGTAGATTTAAGTTCATCTACAATATATAAAGCAAGAAACAGGAGTCATAATACAAGACAAATACTAATTTTGAATCCATTCTCCATATTCGTGACTTTGGGAAGTTTATTTAACTTTTTATGATCCCCTATGTAAAACCCCTATTAATCTTCCACATATATAAAATGGGATAATCACAGTGTCTTTCACATGTGATTGTTGTGAGGATTAAAGAGGAAATCTATGTAAAATGCTTAAAATATTCTGTTAGCATGGACTTTATAAAAATACGTGTGACTGAAATACAAATCCATTATCATTCTTTCAAAATTGACTCTTATATTTACTTGACTTTGTCAACAAATATTATGTAGCCACAGCTTGGTCCTGAATTGAAAAAGCAGAGAAAGAAAAATGTAAGGTGGTTGATTAGAAACCAAATCAAAAGAATTTATA
The DNA here is from genome assembly GCA_029593785.1 of Cabassous unicinctus. Taxonomy (NCBI): domain Eukaryota; kingdom Metazoa; phylum Chordata; class Mammalia; order Cingulata; family Chlamyphoridae; genus Cabassous; species Cabassous unicinctus. Next base: position 73,650 of record JAQZBX010000732.1, read on the forward strand.
AACATTTTCTAAGAAGAAATTTAAGTTTTTTAAAAAGATTACAGATTTGATAATTAAATAAACTACCATTTAAAATGTTTTAAAATCTTGAAACATCCAAAGTAATTCTTATAAACAGAGTAGAAGATGTGGGAAGTGTGAAATCAGAAATGTTTTCACTCATTAGAGATGACCTTATACAATATCACCACTTATGAGTTATCAGGACATCTGTAACTTGTGAAAATGATTTTCATATCTCATTCCATAACATTATGTATTTTCTCATTATTTTTGAAAACATGTAAATATGCAAATGCACATATTGAGGGATATATTTTTCATATTTTTTAGTTGTACTAAGTTGTTAAAATAGGAGTTAAAAAATCCATTTGTTAATACATCTCAACAAAGGCTTAACTAAATATACTACCAAAAGTATTTCTGTCCTCTCTCCTTCACAGGGAAGTAAACTTTCCAGAGGCATAACAAACCAGTCCATTAGGGTGTAGGGAAACATCAATAATGCCAAATGCATATTTTCATTTATGTACTGAAGGTACAGTAAAGCTATCATAAATTTTAAAAATTAGTAAATGGCCAATAGAAAGTCAATGGGATGGATAAAAGGGTTAAGCAAATAGAGAAATAGAAATCTGTTTTGAATCTGTTTTCACATAATCACTTCAAAAAGAGTGTGATGGTTAGGCTAATGTGTCAACTCGGCCAGGCAATGATGCTCAGTTGTTTAGTCAAGCAATCACTAGGCTAATTGTAATACAAGGCATTTCATGGACTTTAATCATCAGAAGTTGATTGTATAGATGGCTGGTTACACCTATAATCAACTGAGGAGATTGCCATCAACAATGAATGATGAATCATCAAATCAGTTGAAGGTCTTAAATGGAAAAGTGATTTCAGCATTCAGGGAGAGAGTTCCTATCTCCACTTTGGACAGCCAGGGTCTCCTGGGGAACTCCTCAAGGACCTTCAGTGGAGCCCTTGGTTTGCAGTCTGCCCTGCAGAATTTTGACTTGTGCCTCCTCACAGTCATGTGTATCAATTTTATAAAATCTCATACTATTTACAGATATCTCCTGTCGGTTCTGTTTCCCTAGAGAACTCTGACTAATACAAAAGCATGGAAAGCAGTGTTTTAAATGAGCAGGTTACAAAAACCAGGTTTTGATATGATTATGTCAATTGGTATCAGTATTGGGCATATTATATGCCCCTCCTCACATCTTGGGCCACTTTTAAATTCCAACCATTGGGAATAGAGGTGAATTGCAATTGTAGAAAAGGTGGCCAGTGAAGACCTCACTGGGAATACTGCATTGCAAGAAAGACCTGTAGAGGATAAGAGAGTGAGCCATATGGTTACCTGGGAAAAAGCATCCCAGGCACAGGAAACAGAGAAGCTCTGAGTAATATGTCTGGAATGTTGATGAACACTAAAGGATGTCAGTGATCCTGGAGGAAAGCAAGCCAAAGAGACAGAAAAGCAGGAGAGGAAATGAGATAAAAAATGATGCTAAGATGCAAACAGCCTTATAGATCTCCCTGAGGATGATGGCTTTGACTCTGATATTATGGGGACTCACTGGAGAGTTTTGAGGGAAGAAATAACATGATTGGGCTAACAATGTGTTGAGACTAGACTTAAGAGTATGTGGGAAGTGGAGATATCAGTTAGGAAGCTATTACACTAGTCCAGTTGAGCCATAATAGTGGCATTGTAAAGGGTAGCAGTGATAGATGCAGGAAGATGAGGTGAGATAATGGATATATTTAGAAGGTAGATTCAACAGGATTTACTAACAGACTGTGGTGGTTTAAAGCTGTATGTACCCTAGATGAACATTTTCTTAAATCTAATCCATTCCTGTGGGTGCAAACACAATTTAGGATGTTTTGATGAGGTTACTTCAGTTAAAGTGTGACCCACCTCATTCAGGATGGGTCTTAATCCTGTTACTGGAGTTTTTTTCTTTTAGGAGGTACCAGGGATCGAACCCAGGACCTCATACATGGAAAGCAGGCACTCAACCACTTGAGCTACATCCACTCCCCATGGAGTCTTTTATAAGCACAGTGAATATGGGGTATGGGGAGGGGTTAGAAAGCCAATGAAGGAAGAAGCTGAAATCAGTGAAACCTGGAAGAGAAGGGAGAGATGAACAGATGCCACAATGTAACAGAGGAGCCAAGGATTATCATCAGCTGATATTTGGGTAGAAAGCATCTTCCTGATGATGCCTTGATTTGCAGCTTTTTCTGGACTCAGAACTGTAAGCTAATAAATTCCCATGGTTTAAGCTGACCATTTCATTGCATTTCTTCAGTATCCCAGGAAATGAAAATACAGGCCATATGTGAAATAAGAAAGAAAAGTGTAAGTTAACTTCAAAATTTTAGTTGAGTAAAGGGAAGGAAGTTGTTATTAACTGAGTTTGGGAAGACTTGGACAATTGGTAGATTTGGAAAGGTGATCAGATTTTGAATACAAATTTGAGATACCTGTTAGGCATCAAAGTGGAAATGTCTATTAGGTAATAGGCTAGACATATGTGTCAAGAGTTAGGACGGTGAATGGAATGAGTTGTAAATTCAGAAGTTTTCATCATTTAGATGACATTTAAAGCCACAAACCTGGATGAATTCACCAACGTATTGTGTGTATTGAGAAAAGAGAAGGAGTATGAGGATTGTGCTCTGGGTCACTCTAACATTCAGTGGTTGGGAAGTTAAAGAGATACTTGAAAAGGAGACAGAGGAGGAATGGACTTTCAAGTAGAGAATAACAGGGGAGTCTGAGATCTTGGTAGCCAGATGAAGAAAGAGTTTTAATAGTATCAAACACTGAAGATAAGTATGTGAGATGAGGATTAAGAATTAGCCATTGAGCTTAGCAATGTGGAGGTAATTGGTGACCCTGAAGAACAGTTTCAGTAGAATAGTAAGGGCAGGAGACTTCAAGAGAGCAAGGGAGAGGAAACATTTTAAAAGTGAATACAAACAACTTGTAAAGGAGGACCAGAGTGGAGCATTAGCTAGAGGTGTTCATGGGATTCTTTATTTTAAGATAGGAGTGATAATGGCATGCATATAAGCTCTTCTGAAATATTCAGCAGAGAGTGAAAATTGGTGATACACGATTGCCAAAAGTTGGAAACAACCCAGGTGTACATCAACAGATGAATGGATAAACACATTGTGGTCTATTCACACGATGGAATATTATGCAGCTGTAAGAAGAAATGAAATCGTAAAGCATATGACAACATGGATGAACCTGGAGGACATTAGGTTGAGTGAAGCAAGTCAGACACAAAAGGACAAATACTGTATGATTGTGTTACTATGAGCTAAATATATTGTCTAAAATATTGTATGATTTTTAAAAATTATATGTATCCAGTACATTTAATTGAGAAATGTATGTTTTTATTTTTTTTTTAAATGCACAACTATTTGATTATACTGAATAACATAGATTGTACACTTTTGGATGTTTTTTTGCTTTATTAATATGTATCAATAAAATTAATTTGTTAAAAAAAAAAGAGATGCATACTTAGGAAGTAAAGCTATAACAAAAGTAAAGGAAAAGATTACCATAAATGTTAGGAAAATGCTTTCCTTTGGGGCAGTGAGAGAAGGTAGTGACTTGGAGGAGGACCGAAGGAGCTTTGTGAGAGACTGGCAATTGCCTGTTAGGCTTTTGTTTTGTGTTGATTCATTTAGACATATTTGTTTTGTGCATTTCTTTGTATTTATTCTATTTCCAGAAAATAAAAAGATAAAGGAGAAAAAAAATTGGTGATACAGGAGAGGCAAAAGAACTGCCGGAGACTTAAGTAGCAAAGGCCATGTGATCCAATTTAAAAGTGACCTTAGAAAGGAACACAAACAGTTGTACAAAAGAACAAGAAGCTAGGAAGAATATATGGGCATGGATGCAGATAGGTGCTTAGATGTGGTGGTGTGAGCTTACGGAAGTTGTCTTCTCATTGTTTCTATTTCTCAAAATAGGAAACAAGGTCAATAGCTGAAGTGAAGATGTGGAAGGATATATGAAGAGATTCTATCTTTGGAATCTCAGAATCAATTTTGAATCTTTTTCTCTCTCACTATCCATATATACTGAATTATCAAGCACCGATTCTCACACTCTTCTCATTCTCAGCAATCACTGCCACAGAAGTTAAGTATTGGGACTAATAATGTTTGGAGGGAATAATGCAGGGTGAGGTGGGAAATGCAGTCCTGGGTCAGAACATGGAGGTTCTAGACATAATCCTTAATTATATAGGGAGCCATGAACTTCTTAAATGGTGACAGTCATCCCCAGAATGAGTGTTCAGGAGAAACAGGGAGAAACTGCGACCTTTCTTGATGTAGCCTCAGAAATGTGGGTTAAAGAAAAATATTCTTAATTGTACAGGGAACCATTGCTGCTCTTTTAATAAGGTGAATCTTAGCATCACATATATGCTTTAGGAGAATTAATTTCCAATTAAATGATATTGGGGAGAGAATACAGACATGAATAAAAATGAAAGTCCTATGCATCTGTCCAAAAAAGAGATGATAACTGGAAGTAGTGTAGTGACAGTGAACATGGACAGTGACTGATGAAAAGATATTGTAGATATAAGTATTGACAGCAATTGAATGTGGGGATAGGGGAGGGTGTTAAAAATGTCTCTCCACATGACACATGGTTATAAATTTGTAGGTCAGGAATTTTGAAAGGGCTTGGCTGGGCAGTCTTGTTTGGAGTCTCTCACACAGCTGCAGTCGGATGTAGACTGGAGCTACAGTACTGGAAGATCTAGTTGGGACGGACATATGTGATGGCTCATCTACATGTTGGCTGATGACTAAGATGTCAACTAGGACAGCTGACTGGAGTACTGACACACAGCCTATCTTAGGGTAGTTTTTCTTCTTATGTGGTGGCATACTTACCCAAACAGGACATTCCAAGAGAAACAGGAAGAAGCTTCACAGCCATTTCTTACTGAGCCTGAGAAGTCACACATGCTCACTTCCATCTTATTCTACTGGTCAAACCAGTTACAAATTGTCACAGATTTAAGGGGAGGGGACAGAGACCACAACTTTCAATGGGAGAAGTATTAAAGAATTTTTGGTTATTAAAAAAAAATGCCTCCTCCCACAATAATATAGGAATAGCTTATTGCAGGCATCCATCTTGTTATCTTTATCCCCAGTGATTTTTAATTAATTACTTGGGCCTAATTAAGACATATATTGAGCACTTTAAATCATGACTCTGCAATTTACTAGCTCTTTAACTGTGGAAAAGTTAGACAATATAGCTATGCCTCAGTTTCTTTCTCTGGAATATGGGGATAGAGTAGTGCTTACCTCATAGGGTTGTTGTAAGGATTACATGAGGTAATCATTATAAAGCATTTAGTTCATTTTGTAGTAAGCCCTTGGTATATATAAGGTGTAATTTTTTTTATGAACAAGGTCAAGTAGATTCAAGTAGAGGGACTCTGATGGAATGTAATCACCATCATCTGTTAAGTACAAGTAAGGATCCTAAGCAGACAAACAATGTTCCCCAAACTTCAGAATAACACTGCAAGGTAGTGTTTGCATTTACAGATGAGGATATTGAGTCTCAAAGACATCAAATAGCTCCCTCTAAATTTATACAACTAGTAAATTTCCACAGTGGGAATAGGAACTTGAAAATTAGCATGTTATCCTTTCTGATTTGCCAAAATCATTCTTCTAAAAGAGGGGTGAGCAAAATCTGACTTGCTGCCTGTTTTTTAAAATAAAGTTTATTGCAACATAGCCACACCCATTTAGTGATTGTTTTTGAGCTACAAAGGCAGAGTTGAATAATTACACTATAACCTACAAAGCCTAAAATATTTACTATATGGCCCTTTACAGGAAATTTTGCTGACTCCTGCTCTAAAATATTAAATTAATTGTCCCAAGTGGAAGCTTTCAAACTGACAAGTCATGGCCCTTGCTGGAAAACTGAACTGTATAGCATTTAATGAAAATCTACACTATTTATAATGCAATATTAATAAAAAGATCAAATTTCTCAGTGAGATTTGAGGGCAATTCCTATCCCTCATTTCCTATCATCAGAGATGTTCCTGAAGACAAGACAAAACACATGAACTGCACCCAGATTTAAACATTAATTTTGGGATGTTTGCCAGACCAGATGGTTAGAAAAGCTAAATACCATTGATTTATTTCTTAGCCTTTATGAAGCAACATTAGAGACAACGGACCTTATCAGAACAAATGAGAATAAACAACAGAATGCAGATCAGAGGAGAATTAAGAACAAATGCTATTGGATTTTATTATGCTATAATTAATTTCATATGTAGAAAAGCTCTAATTATTAGCAAATTGTAAACTGCATTAAACAAGCTTTATCATATATCCATTGGACAAGGATGGACTTCTCTGTTTCATGAATGACTCATCTTGCACAGTATCATGATCATAATTACCCACATTCTGAGAATGTTCTTTAACAAATGCCATTAGTTCATCCATCAAATACCTTTTGAGCACTTAGCATGTGTCAAAGCTTAGTGTCTTAGTTTGCTACAAGGCTGCTGATGCAAAATACCAGAAGTGGGTTGGCTTTTATAATGGGAAATTTATTAGGGCTAAAAGCTTACAGTTCCAAGTCTCTGAAAATGTCCAAATCAAGTCACCATCAGAGATGCTTTCTCACCAAAGTCAGTTACTGGTGATCCTGGCATCTTGCCATGCAGTGAGGCAAATGGCAGTTGATCTCTGCTGAGGTCCCTGCCTTCCTCTCAAGGTTCACCATTTCCGGGAGCTCAGCTGTGGATAATCAGGCATATGGTTTGTCTCTTCAGCCTTAAGCTGCTCTGTGGGCCCAGACTCTTGGGGGCTTCATGCCTCAGCTTCAGCTGCTAGCGATCCTTGAGTCCTTTCTCTCACATAGCTGGATGAAAATAGCAGAGCTCCCTTTTCTGTGTGTCTTATTTCTCTCTGTGTCTCTGTTTATGTAAGGCTCTAGTAAGAGGGCAGGGCTCCAGTGAGTCAGGCCTCACTGACATAATTCATCACAAATGATCTAATCTAGTGATCTAATCAAGGTCATTTAACCAAATCTAATGCAATCAAAGGGTTCCACACTTGAAGGAATGGATTAGTTAAAAAACATTCTTTTGTTTGGCTTCACTAAATTCAAACTGTCACAGCTAGTAAAACAGAAATTAGTAAGACCAAATCCCTATGAACAATATTCAATACAGTGGTGATTTATTTCCCAGTGGTGAAGCAATGGTTCTTACATTTTTTCATATATGGAACTTTGGAGAATATGACCAATGCTGCAAATCATAGATTTAGGGAAAAAAATGTGCAAAGGCACAAAGCAGCAAAATTTTACATATGATTTCAAGAGATTTTTTTTTTTTTTTAATTTCCTGAACGTCATTCATGGAAATCCATACAGATTTGTTGGGGCTTGAATCATGTCCCCTACTAAAGACATATTCAGGTCTTAATCTATGTTCCTGAGGGTGTGAACTCATTTGTAAATAAGACTTTGAAGATGTTATTATTAGTTAAGGTACAGACTCATTTGTGAATAGGATCTTTCAAGATCCTATTTAGATGAGGATAAATTGAACCAGATTTTAATCCATATGGCTAAGTCTTTATAAGGCAGGGAAATTTGGACTTAGTCAGTCAGTCAGAAGAAGCCAGAAGTTAGAGACAGCCACAAGAGGAGACCAAGGGGACAGATCACTGCACGACAAAGACAGACAGACAAGCCAAAAACCCCAAGGATTATGACAAACTAGCAACAGATTGCCACAGACTCCAGAAGAAAGCATGGCCTGTTGAGACCTTGATTTTGGGCTTCTAGCCCCACAAACCACAAGACAATTAATATGACACACCAACCAACTAGAGTGTGTTACTTGTTATAGCAGCCCTGGCAAACTGAGAGAAGGGTTTAATATGGTTTTTGGCACCTTTTTGTTATAGCATAGGCACAAATGAAAGAATGGGCAGGTGAGTGTTTGTGTGCACATGTGCTTTTGTGTGTTGGGGAGGGAAGGAAGGCTTCACAAAGAAATTACTTCTTATTTTCTCCAGTAGATTAAGGTGTGGAAAAAACTTTCTAGATGGGAGGAATGGCTCATGAGCAGTAATGAGACATGTCATGGCATGGGAATTCAGGGAGTCAAGGCAGTTTGGTATGATGCATATTTAGGGTGGAAGAATAAAACCTTGGAAGAAGAGGTGGAAAGACTAGAGACTAGATTGTGGAAGGCTTTGTACATCACGCAAGAGAAGAACAGACCTGTCTCTTTTTCTTCAGATATTAGACATCCCTATAGGGGATGCATACTATGGGTCATGCCTTTCATCATCAACTTTGTTAATGATTCATATGTGTTTGATTCTGGCTGATTATTTATTGCTTATTTTCTATTTACTTAAGTTCTCTTGCTTTTCTTTTCTTTTTCTTGATTTCTATTTTTCTTAATTGAGTATATTCTAGTAAATATATATATACAAACATATTATAATTATATATACACACACATATATATATACTATATTATAGAATTTAATTTTTTGAAATGAGACCTAGAGAGGTACCTAACTCAATCAAGCTCACATAGCTAAACATGGCAGAGTTGGGAAATGAACATTCTTTTCTTCAGACACCAGGTTCTATACATTTTTTCCTAACATTAAAATACTGAGCAAATTTTACTTTTTGAAAAATGGCTGATCATTTCTGGCTAATATAGAATGCACTCTGAGAGTAAGCCAGGTTATTAACTAATATATTACTTTTAGAAAAGCCAAGAATTTTGAAAGGTCTAGAACTTAGTTCTCTTTTTTAGTGATTTCTTCACTCTTACCTACCCTTACTTGGTTTTCTTTTAAGTAAAGAGAGAGTAGGAGAAAGGCTTATGCCTGGGGTTGAATTGAGGAGACTGAGACCAAATGGGAATGGATTGGAAGAGCTAAGACCTGGATTGCAAAATACTGGGAATTTCTCCAAAACACAGATTCTGTAAGCAAAAGACAGGATTACTGTGCATCATAAACAGAATAACACATCATAAGAACTTAAAAAAAATTTTTGGCCTTCTCCAGGGATGGTAAAAATAGATAATTACATAACCACAAAGTGGAGAAGGCAATGATGGCTGAGAGGCAGCAGAAACTCTACATATTCACAAATACAGTCTTCTTTAGTACCAAATGTGGCTTGAAGTTCTTTCTGTTAGCTTTGATTTTGGCAGCCTTTCCAATATTAAAATCTATTAACATATTATCTTTATTGAGAAATTTTATACCAATTAAAGACCACAGATTCTGAGGTGATAGAGAAAGAAGGAAGGACAGAGACAAGTAAATTTTGGTTGGGATAAGATTTAGAAAATTAAGTCATCATGGGAGATCAGAATTAGGTGTGGCACAAACTTTGAGACTTTAACATCAGATGAGTGCAGCTAAAGGATATTTAAAAGCCAATCAAAAAGAAAAAAGCAACAACGATTCAAGATATTAAAAGGGAAGAGTCTTCAGTAGATGAATCTCATCTGACCTGATTGTAGTACAATAAGACCCATGATGTGGAATATGCTTAAGAAGAAAGGGAAAAAGTATCAACTTCCCAATGTTCCATCAATGATAGGAAAGCACATCTGGGGCAGAACATGTTTAGAGCTGTTTGTCTTTGTGTCCTCCTCTATGGAGGACAACCTCAAATGATGTTATAGGAGAGCAGTCGAGTCACAGCTCTGTTTATGTAGAAGATGCTGTGACCTTTCCAGCATGCTATCCCCTCAGCTGGATTCCAAACACAACCCCAATTCACAGCCTTGCATCATCTCCTCAGAACACAGCCAGGTGGAGAGGGAACAGCTGGGAAAGGATGACTGTAAAATCCCCAAGGATTCTACAGAGTGTCCAGAAATCCCTTTTACTAAATAAACTTAAGGAGTTTGAGAGTACTTTTATCAAACTCAATAGCAGAGTGAGGAGAGAGAGAAAAAGCATGCTAAGATTGGTGTGACCCCATTAAGGGCAGAAAACATCTGTAACAATGCTAAACTTTTCATACATTTTTTGGCATTTGGTAATATGATAACAGACATGTTTACTAAAGCCTAGGAACAGATGCTCTTGATACAACAGCAGGGCATAAAGTCCCACAGAAATGTGTACTGTATTTAAATAATTGAAATACGTATTTTAAAGGTCCTTTCAATTGTTCATTGTCACTGCTTACATTATGACTCATTTTTGAAAAAATCTGTTTCTGAAGTGACTCTTTAGAACTGTTGATAGAAAGTATTAGTTGTTATCACTTTACCTTATCTCATTCATCTAAATAGAAAGACACTATCATTAATGCATATCTCAGAAAGATATGGAGCAATTTCCCCCACTATTTTGGTTCTTTGAGTGAATTTCATTGCTGCTCCATGATTTACCAGCTGGATATTCTTGTGGAAGTTTTAATCTCTCTGTGCTTAAGTAAAGGCAGCTACAAAATGGAGATAATATTGGAACCTGCTTGATAATTTGTTTGAGAAGTAAATGGAATAATGTATATAAATTACTTAGCAAAATGCTTGGGACATAGAAAGTGCCCAATAAGTGCCAGCTATAATTTTTTAATGATCATTATTCATTTAGATTTGGGTGCCTTCGAGTGGACAAAGAATACACTAATTTTTAAATCATAAATTTTATGTTTGACAAATAGCATATGTGTCTATTATTAACTTTACATAGTTATTACTACTGTTTAATTTGAAAATGCACAAAATTTTCAGCACCTTCTCACTTTGCATGGTAAGGAAGTCATGCATACCTGACGGAAGTTTTTAAAAGTCATCCTAAATATTTAAAATGTCTAGGTTTAATTTTTAGGCATGATAATGTTTGAATTATGAAAAAATATGATTATTTCAATGATTTAAGTTTGCTCATCATCAAATATGCATCATATATATATATATCATATATAATTTGTCTACTCCTTAAGTCTACTATATCAACATAGAGTCTTAAATTTTCAAATTTGTTTTTTCTAAGAAAATCTGGAAACATTTGTATACCCATGTGGAAGGCTTATAAAATGTGCTAAGTAGAGAAGGTTGAAAATGATGTTTGTGAACTCTAAACTCATCTCATGTTTACTAGGTTTTGGGGCACCAGATTCACAAGCTTTATTGAGAAATATTCAGAGATGAGTGGAAAGTGTTCTGAAATCAGAAAAGATGTGCGTCAATAGCTATATGTCACACAGGGACACTTCCTTTTGTTTAAAGGTTAGCCAAACATTGTCTTTGGATCTTCATGTACACATCCCAATGACATAAATGGGAGTGTCAAAGTTGAAATCCTTCCAGACTCGAATACATCATGTGCTGGATTTTTTAGAACTAGAAATGGGGATAATTTCTAGGCTCAGAATCAGATGCAATGGGAATTTAATGTCCCCCATAGGGTAGTTTTCTGAAAGTTTCACATAGAATAGAATTGGAGAATGTCCTAATCTAATAAACAAGTAAAGTTTTCAAGGTCCCTATGTAGAAATATAATTCCTCTAAGTGGTTAACATTTTCATGTCCCAGATGTTACTTCATTCTAGCTTGCCACAGCTTTAGATTCCCTAATAATCATCTGTCTTAGATTTCCTCTGCAGGCATATTCTGAGACAAAGTCTTCTGTATAGGGAGTTTATTCATGAAGTGGTCCTGGGGATTTAAAAAAAAAAAGTCTCCCATCATTTACAAGCCAGTGTAAGGATGAATTATTGAGTTGGCCAAAAGCAACTAGTACACAATTCTGTGGATCTCTCTGAGGAGCCTTATATGGGTTTCAAAACTGGCCTACTGGGTATCAAAAGGCAAGGGACATCTATAATTTAGTTTCTGTTTCCCATTGGTCAAGTTACTTACTCCCTTGCACTTCTGAATAATGAATGGATTTTTGCAGACTTCCCATGCAGCAGCATTAAAAAGCAAAACAAATTTTTAAAAAACCCTGAAAACCCAGGAATAAATTGAGTTACTTGGCCTGAAGCTAAAGCTGTCAGGTTGTAACTGTGGGAAGCTGGTTGATGTTTTCAAAAACCGGGTCAGGCAGTGCCTAAAGTAGAATGCAGAGAGGATTTAAGGTAAAGCCCAAGAGGTATCTACTGCAGTTAACCTTTTACAACTCTTAGTTTCTCTCATTCCTTCCTATCACAAAATCCCTTTCCAGGTAGTGGCCAAATTACAAGGGCTTAATAAAAGAGGATTGGTTGATAAAAATTACTGCAGTTAGTCCCAAAGCCCTCTCCTCCACTGTTTATTTTGAATTTTCCTTATATTTGGCCAATAGCAGGTCTAGTTCCATGCCTGGTGGGGTAAAGCCAGAGTTCTAGCTTGAGAGGTGTGAACAATTAGTTGCCTTGCCTTTGTTGGCCTGTGGTTGCTGCAACTGCCCATTCTTTGATATCACTGAATGTAGAAGCACTAAAAGACTTTATAGTGAGCGTTCACTTTTCCACAAATATTCCTCCTTGACTTTAATGGGTGGAGCAAGCCTAACTCCCTATGGTAATTAAGGTAATTATAACATTCAGTGCAGTTAACTCTTTGCTTTCTGATTATCTGGCATAATGAATCCAATATGATGAGTCTAGATGATAGTTCAAGTATAGTGAGTCATTACAGAGGGCACTGATGGAAGCATTCCATCGTGGGAAATAGGATCCCAATTTTGACCTAACATGATAATGATAGAAATAATACAATCTGAAAGTGAGTTACTGGGTGTGATGGTGAGAAGTACCAAACATACTTCTACCCTTGGTTTCTGACCTGTATGTTCTGGAAGGAGGGGAAGTGCACATTCTCTAGTGGGCAGATTCACTCCACCCACCTTGAAGGGCTCCTGCACACTCTGCACCCCTGGACAGAGAGGAAGCACACACTCTCTCATGAGAAATGTGGTCAGACTCACCCTGCCCACCTTGAACAGCTGCAGCACTCTCATCTCCAAAGTTCCCCAGGAAGGAGAGGAAGCAAGAGCCATCTGATCACTCTTGCTTAAGATGGTGCAAGTGGAGTCACCTCTCCCACCTGGGAGGGGGGTCAGCACATGGGGTGGGAGTTGATTAGACAGCTCAATTGCAGGGACTGGGGGCTGCACAACAGTTGGATACCAGGTAGGCTGGCAACCTCAGTCTCAACCCTCACCAAGAGCTAAGTCTGCTGAAAATTCAAGGCACGGAATAACATTAGGGCAGCAGGGAAGAACTGGATAAAGATTACTACCTGTTGGGTACTTTAGGAAAGCCTCAATTGGGAGAAACATTAAAGAGAAGATTAGAGGCCTTTAGGGTCTCTTCTCCAGAGCACATTGGAATTGATCTACACTCCCTTCATAGGTCCCCTGAGCCTGTTTTGACAAGGAATCCAGAGCTGGGAAGGTTGTCTCCAGGGGACACTTCTAGCAAAATTAACCCTCCAGGAAATAGCAGTGAGAGAAGACAAAAGGAGCATTAAAAATATACAGAGGAAAATACAGAATCAAACAGAACAGAATAACATTCATGGAGGAGGAACAGAGGAAGCTTTAGCAGAAAGCCAATGAACAAAAAAGTCATTGACTAAAAGAGAGAAACTGAGCACAGGAAAACACATAAAAAATCAGATGCTGAGACACTAGCAAAAATTACAAGCCATACTAAGAGACAGGAAGATATGGCCCAGCCAAAGGAACAAATTAAACCTTCAGACAAAGCACAGGATTTGAGACAACTGATCACAGATATCCAAATAAATTTCCTTAATAAATTTAATGAGATAGCTAAGAGATTAAGGATATTAAGAAGACAATGGTTGAACACAAAGAAGAATTTGGAAGTTTGCAAAGAAAAATAACAGATCTTATGGGAATGAAAGATACAATGGAAGAGATTAAAAATACATTGGAGACATATAATAGCAGATTTGAATTGGTTGAGGACAGAATAAGTGAGTTGGAAGACAGAGCATATGAATTGAAAAGACAGGAAAACAGAAAGAGAAAAGAAAGGAAAAAATGGAACAGGGTCTCAAGGAATTGAATGACAATGCAAAATGCACATATACATTGTAGGTGTCCCAGAAGGGGCAGAGAATGGAAAAGGGGGCAGAAAAAATATTTGAGGAAATAATGACAGAAAATTCTCAACCCTTATGACAGACATAAATATCAAAATCCAAGAAGGACAACACACCCCAAACAGAACAAATCCAAACAGACCTACTCCAAGACACCTACTTTTTGATACCTACATTTCTATTCAGAAATGTCAAATGTCAGAGATAGAGAATTCTAAAAGCAGAAAAGGATAAACAATTAATCACATACAAGGGATGCTCAATAATACTAATTACCAATCCCTCATCAGAAACCGTGTAGATGAGAAAGCAGTGGTATAATATATGAAAGGTTCTGAAAGAGAAAAACTGCCATCCAAGAATTCTTTATCATACAAAAGTGTTCTTCACAACAGAGGGTGAGTTTAAAGTGTTCACAGAGAAACAAAAACTAAGAGTATGTCACCAAGAGACTGATTTACAAGAGATACTAAAGGTAGTGCTGCAACCTAGAAAGCAAAGACAGAAGACAGAAGCCTGGAGAAGAGTGTCGAATTGAAGATTATTAGAAAGGGTAGATTAAAGGGTAAAAAGACAGATAATAGTAAGATAGATCAATGGAAAGTCAAAAGATATAATGGATGAAGTAATTAATGCCTTTACAGTAATAATGTTAAATATTAATGGATTGACAAAAGACACAGACTGGCAGAATGGATAAAAAAAAAAGTTAGCCATATATATGCTATCTACAGGAGACTTACCTTACATGCAAGGACACAAATAGACTGAAAGCAAAAGGCTGGAAAAATATAATCCACATAAACAGTAATCAAAACAGAGCTGGAGTAGCAATACTAATATTGGACAAAATAGACTTTAAATACAAAACTGCTATAAGAGATGAAGAAGGACATTGTATATGAATAAAAGGAACAATTCACCAAGAAGAAATAACAATAATATTTATGCACCTAACCAGGGTGTTCAAAAATACATGAGGCACATACTTGCAAAACTGAAGAGAGAAATAATTGTCTTTATAATAATAATTGGAGGCTTCAAGACAACACTCTTGGGTTTGGATAGAAAAACTGGAAAAGGATCAATAAGGAAACAGAGAACTTGAATAATATAAATGAACAAGATTTCACAGACATATTAGAACATTGCACCCCCAAAAAGCAGGATATGCATTCTTCTCAAGTGCTTATGGATCCTTCTCCAGGAGACCATATGTTGGGTCACAAAACATATCTCAATAAATTTAAAAACATTGAAATTATACAAAGCACTGTCTCTGATCATAATGGAATGAAGCTGGAAATCAACAATAGGTGGAAAAAGGGAAAACTAAAAAATATATGGAGATTAAATAAGATGCTCTTAAATCAGTGGGCCAAAGAAGAAACTAAGAGAAATCAGTATATATCTCAAGATGAAAGTAAATGAGAACACAACATATCAAACTTATGGGCTGCAGCAACGGCAATGCTGAGAAGGAAAGTTATAGCCCTCACCACTTACATTAAAAAAAAAGAAAGAGCTAAAATCAAAGACCTAACGAACACCTGCAGGACCTAGAAAAAGAACAGAAAACTAATCCCAAAATAAGCAGAAGGAAAGAAATAACAAAAATTAGAGTAGAAATAAATGAAATTGAGAACAACAACAACAAAAACAATAGATAGACTCAACAAAACCAAAACTTGGTTCTTTGAAAAAAATCAACAAAATCGACACTTTGCAAGCATGACAAAGAAATAAAAAGAGAGAAGATAAAAATACATAAAATCAGAAATAAGAGGGGGGCATTACTAATGGCCTCACAGAAATAAAAGAGATCATAAGAGGATACTATGAACACCTGTATGCCAACAAACTAGACAATGTAGATGAAATGGATAAATTCTTAGAAATACACATACAATCTACACTGACCCCAGAAGAAATAGAAGACCTCAACAAACCAATCATAAGCCAGGCAATTGAAATAGTCACTGAAAATCTCCCAAAGATGAAAAACCCAAGACCAGATGGCTTCACAGCTAAATTCTACTAATCATTCAAAGAAGAACCAATACCAATCTTATTCAAACATTTCCAAAAAATAGAACAAGAGAGAATGCTACCAAACTCATTCTATGACATCAACATCACTGTAATACAAAAGCCGGATAAAGATAACAAGAAAAAAAGAAAATTATAGGCCAATTTCTCTAATGAATATAGATGCAAAAATCCTCAACAAAATACTTGCTAATCAAATCCAATAGCACATTAAAAGAATTATACATCACCATCAAGTGGATTTTATCCCATATTTGCAAGAGTCATTTAACACAAGAAAATCAATCAATGTAATTCATCATATTGCTAAATTGAGGAAGAAAAATCACATTATCATCTCGATTGACACAGAAAAGGCATTTGATAAAATCCAATGTTCTTTCTTGATGAAAACTCTCCAAAAGATAGGAATAGAAGCAAAACTTTCTCAACAAGGTAAAGGGCAAATATGAAAAAACCCACAGCTAACATTGTACTCAATGGAGAAAGACTGAAAGCTTTCCCGAGACTGGAAACAATACACGGATGCTCACTATCACAACTGTTATTCAATATTGTGCTAGATGTTCTAGCTAGAGCAATTAGGCAAGAAAGAGAAATAAAAGACATCCAAACTGGAAAGGAAGAATTAAAACTTTAACCATTTGATGATAACTTGATCCTATATCTAGGAAATCCCAAAAAATCCACAGCAAAGCTACAAAAGCTAATAGACAAGTTCAACAAAGTGGCAGGATGCAAGATTAATATGCAAAAATCATTTTTTATACTGCTATGAGCAGTGTACTACTAATATACTGCTAATTTCTATATACTATATATATATATATATAGTATATACTGCTAATGAGCAATCTGAGGAGGAAGTCCGGAAAAAAATCCCATTTACAATAGAGACTAACATAATCATATATTTATGAATAAATTTAACCAAGGGCAGAAAGGATTTGTATTCAGAAAACTATAAAACATTGCTAAAAGAAACCAAAGAAGACCTAAATGAATGGAAGAACATTTCATATTCATGGACTGGAAGACTAAATGTTGTTAAGATGTCAATTCTACCCAAATTTATCGACAGATTCAATTCAATCCCAATAAAACTTCCAACCGTCTTTACTTTTTTGCAGAAATGGAAACGCTAATTATCAAACTTGTTTGGAAGGATAATAGGTCCTGAACAACCAAAAATACCTTTAAAAAAAAAAGAATGAAGTTGGAGGACTCTCACTTCCTGATTTCAAATCATATTTCTTAGCTATAGTGGTAAAAACAGAATGGTATTGGTATAAAGATAGATATGTTAACCAATGGAATAGAATTGAGTGTTCAGAAATAGATCCTCAAATTTATGGCAAAGTGATTTTTGACAAAGCTGTCAAACCCACCCAGATGGCCATAACAGTCTATTCAACAAATGGTGCTGGAAGAACTGGATATCCATATCCAAAAGAAAGAAGGAGGCCCCCTATCTCACACCTTATACAAAAATTAACACAAAATGGATAAAAGACCTAAATTAAAAAGCTACAACTATAAACTCCTAGAAGAAAATGTAGGGAAACATCTTCAAGATCTTGTGGTAGGCAGTGGTTTCTTAAACCTTACACCCAAAGTATGAGCAATGAAAGAAAAAATAGATAAATGGGACCTCCTCAAACTTAAATACTTCTGTGCTTCAAAAGACTTTATAAAAAAAGTGAAAAGGGAGCCTACTCAATGGCAGAAAATACTTGGAAACCACATATCTGATAAGGGTTTGATATCCATGTTTTATAAAGAGATCATACAACCCAACAATAAAAAGGCAAGCAACCCTATTTAAAAAATAGGTCAAAGACTTGAATACACATTTTTCCAAAGAGCAAATACAAATGGCCAAAAAGTATATGAAAAAATGTTCAACATTGTTAGCTATTAGGGAAATGCAGATCAAAACTACACTGAGATATCATTTCACACCTTAAAGAATGGCCATTATTCATTATATATCTGGCCATAACCTACAAAATTATGCAGGAGAGAGTGTAAACTACAATGTAAGCTATAATCCATGCTTAGTGGCAATGCTCTAAAATGTGTTCATCAATTGTAATGAATGTAGCACACTAATGTAGGATGTTGTTAATGTGGGAAAATGTGGGAGGAGTAGGGAGCGGGGCATAGGGGAATCCCCTTTATTTTTTATGTAAATTTATGTAATCTAAGTATCTTTTAAAAATATAAATATATTAAAAAAAGATGGCCATTATTACAAAAACAGCAAACTATAAGTGTTGGAGAGGATGTGGAGAAATAGGAACACTTCTTCACTGTTTTTTTGGAATGTAGAATGGTGCAGCCTTTGTAGAAGACAGTTTGGTGGTTCTTCAAGAAACTAAATACAGAACTGCCATATGATCCAGCAATCCTGTTACTAGGAATATATTATGAGAAGAACTGAATGCAAGGATGAGAACTGACACTTGTACACTGATGTTCATAGCAGCATTACTCATAATTGCTAAAATATGGAAACAACCCAAGTGTCCATCAACCAATGAGTGAATAAACAAAATGTGGTATATACATACAATGGAATACTATTCAGCTGTAAGAAGAAATGAAATCGAGATGCATATGACAACATTGATGAACCTTGAGGACATTATGTTGACTGAAATTAGTCAGACACAAAAGGACAAATATTGTATGGTTTCACTAATATGAACTAAAATAATGAGTAAACTCACAGAGGTAAACTCTAGAATATAGGTTACTAGGAAATTGAATGTGGGTTGAGAATGGGAGCTGATGCTTAATATTTGTAGAATTTCTAATAAGGTTTATGGTAAATGTGTGGAAATGAATTAAGTTGATGGTAGCATATTATAGTGAGTATAACTAACATTGCTGATTTATAAATGTGATTGTGGCTGGAAGGGGTAGTCTGTGGATGTAAATGTCAATTGAAAGAAAGCTAGAGAAGAATGTAGGGATTATATAACATAGTGATTTTGGTGGTGGATGAAGATTGTGGTTAATAGTATAAGAAGGTTCTTTCTTTACAAAGTGTTCAGTCTAAGGTGATATACGGGAAACTTACAACTAATGTAATTTATGTATTATAGTTAACAATAATATTGTAATGTTTTTGCAGCAATAACAAAAAAGATATTATATCAATTCTATGCACAACAATAGGGCAGTATAAGGGGGAATGGGATTTTTCCTTTTGGAGTATTGAAAATGTTCTAGAATTGACTGAGGTCATGACAGCACAACTTTGTGATGAAAATGAGAGCCAGTGAGTGTACGCTTTAAATGGGTTCTACAAAGCATGAGGCTATATAACACAGGAAACTCAGTGGACTGTGCTCAACAGAAGAAATATGAGAACATTCTTTCATGAACTATAACAAGTATATAATACTAATACAGGGTTTCATTAACTGGGTGGGTTGGGGGGGAAATTCACCAAATGTAAGATATTGTCTATAGTTAGTAATAATGTTTTGATGATACTCTTACATAGTTTGTAACAATTGTTTTACAACAATGCAAGTTTTTCTGGGTAGGGTAATGTACGAGAGCCCTGGATCATGGTATGTAAGTTGTAAGTTCACAACTTATACTATACATTTATTGTTTATGGATGTTCATTCCCATATGAATGATAAACTTCAATTTTAAAAAGTTAAAAAAATGAAAAAAACTATTATGTCTCTAGGGATAGATACTGCATTTTAAGGTATTGAAAAGATCTAGAACAGGATTTGGCACTCCTGTTTATTTTTTTGTAAATAAAGTTTTATTGGAACACACACAAAAACTATATTATGTTTAGAATGGTTTTAATGCTAAAGATAACTAAACAAATGATATACATAAAATAAAATACACAAATAAAACAAATATTTATATAATAAAACAAATAAGTTTATATATATATATAAAGATTTTATTGGCTAAAAGTCCAAAACCAAGATATCAGCAAGGCTGAGCTTTCTCCCGGAGCCGGTAGTGTTCTAGTGATGGTAGTCTTCTAGCACATGGCAATGTCCTTGGTCTCCTCCTGTTGATTTTACTTACTTCTAGCTTCTGGATTCTCATCTTCTGGCTTCTCTTTACAAGGCCTCCAGTAATATGGATAAAGACCCACCCCTATTCAGTTGGCCATGCCATTACTTAATAATAATATCTTCAAAAGGTCGTATTTACAAATGGGTTCAATGTGTATTAAGTTTTGAGCATATTTTTTGTGGAGTACAAAATTCAGTCTTCAACACTTCTGATAAGCCACAGCTTCAACAGAATCCAACATTTCTTCCATATGTACCTCATCAACCCCACTGAAAGTGAAACTCTCAGGAATGTAAGGATACTGCCTGTCAGGATTTATCCCTTTTACCACCGGCAGTTAGGTTATTTTACTGTCTAGCCAGTGAATGATCATCTGTAAAATCCTATCCTGAGGGTTATTTCAAGTAAGAAATTTCTTGGTCTGCTTCCTAGCAAAGAACTTGAAGAAAAGATAGTTTAGTTTATTCAAGCAGTGATCCTAGGGATGGAAATAAAGAATCAGAGTTGAAAGGGTAGTCAATGCAAAGATGTTTTACTGAGTTGGCCATTCCTATGAATGAGTGGTGCTTAATCCTACAGGACCCCTTTTGATGAGCTTTATGAAACACGGCTCTGAAATGCTCCCCCAAGGATGAAACGGGGAGGCATTTATCTTTTAGCTTCTGACCCACATTGGTCAAGGAAGGGCCAATTAGCTTAAACTAATTTAATTTCACAAAATTATAATAAGTAATTTGATCCACATATAATAAAGGTCAAATTATAGAATTTGAAAACAGCAAAAGTAAAAAATTCTCTCACAGCCTAGTTAATTATAATATAGGTGTCATTGTGCCTGTATCTAAATGTATGAATATAAATATTGAGGGAATTTCTAGCAAAAAATTTACAAAAATTATTCATAGTTTTACTTGGAGGTGATGTGTAATTAGATTTTGAAATAAAAACGGAAACAAATTAGGAAATAGTTTGTCAGAAAAGTAGGGAAAGAAGCTTTCCAATAGAAAAAAATACTATATAAAAAATATGCAGTAAGAGTAAAGAGTATGCCTATACTTGAAGGACAGGGATATAATTTTAATTAAAAATTGATTAGATGAATGAGAAAAAAATATGAAATTCAATAGTGTGAGTAATAGTAATTTCTGTTGAGGATATGCTTATTTTTATACATGAATAAATGATTTAAATATTCTGAAGTTTCACACTAAAGCATTAGCAACGATTGACTTGTACTATGCCTTCACCTAACAAAACCTAACAAGAGAAAGCATTACCAATTTACAGTGAAGATGGGTGAAATCAATGCACACACCACACCATTCACATATCTTATTGTAACATAAAACTAGGGGGGCAGTTATAATCAATCAAAAAAAATAAAGCAAGTAAAGTAATAGCATACAGGACTAGGGAGAAATTCTCCATATCTAAGAGCTCATATTTATAACTCATTGGAGACAAGAGTTTCTAAATAAGTTGCTATGTAGAAACTTATCACATTGCTGAACTTCTTGTCCTCAAGAAACTTACATATCACTGCTTTCAATCTGTGTAGCTTGTTAATGCAAATTCTGTGGAGCATTCCTTGGAGAACTAAGGTATTAGAACACCAGAGCACAAATAAAAGTTTAAAGTTAACATGATCTTACTCTTCTAAGAAATATGTCATAGTGATGGCACAATAAAATGACTGAAAAAAGAACACTCACAATATATGATAGGAATGCTTATGTAGTATTTTTAATTTCCTCTTGTGGAAACCAATATCTGAATAGAATCAAAATTGCAGTTTCTTTATTATTTTTCTTTTTGTAGTGTAGATTCATATAACCTTAAGGTTGCTAGAGATCTTAAAGCATCTCCTAGTTATGCCTTCCTAGAATTAAACCCCTATCTTTAAAATAATTATCCTCTAAAAAATATTCTAATATTTAATAATCAATTTTAATATTTAACAACTGTAAATGAATTCTCCTAATATCTACATGATCTAGACTATAACTTAGACTATTTTTTTAATGCCAGAAATGTATTGGACTTGCTTACTTATGTTTCCTAGAACATATTAATTTTTCTCACAGGTACTATGCATATATCAAATCATAGGATTACATAGTACTTTTCAAAGAAATTATTTAATGTTCTTAGCATCAAGAACTGGGGTCTAAAGTTCTCTCTCCTTTAACCTAGGCTGGCTTTAGTAACTCTTGTAATCAAGAGAATGTAGCTGATATGATATGTCTGATTACCCTGAAATCACCATGCTGCAGAGCACACAAGTAGACATTCTAGCCAATAGTCAGTTACCAGCTGATAGCCAACATTAAATGTCACAGGTAAGTGCACCAACTTGGACATTCATCCCATTTGAGCCTTCGGATGACTGCTGTCTCAGCCAACATCTGATTGCAATCATGTGAGAGAACCTTGGAATAAATGGCCTAGCTTAGGCATTCCCAAGTTTCTAACCTATAAAATGGGGAGCAAATTAAAATGTTACCTTAACATATAACCCCATAGTTTGGGTGTAATTTGTTAGGAAGCAGTAACAACTGGAGCCAATTACTATGTGCCAAGTACTGTGCTCTGCACATTATTTCAGTCAACTCATTTTATCCTGACAATACTACAAAGTAAGATATATTCATTTTACAGATGAATAAAGTGAGATTCAAAGAGGTTAACAATCACCCAATTTCATGCAGGAATGAAGAAGCAGAGTTGGAATTCAAATCCAGTTCTGCCTGACTACCCTTATTCTGAGAAACAAGATCAAAAGAAATTTTTAGGCTAATGCTCACCTTCAATCAGCAAAAAATGCGGCAACATATCTGATATTGATTGAATTCGAAATACCCTTTTTCAAATAAAATAATTAAAACACTTTCTAGAGTTCATTATGTACAGGCTGGAAATGAAAAATTTGGCTGAGGGCCCTAGTAAAAAACAAATTTAACTATTACCATATGAACATTGTTGCCTGAATAATGATGATGCCAAATGGCTGAGCAAAAGGTATTGGAAATAATCTGTAACAACTTTTGTAAAGATGTTTTGGCATGAAATTGAAAGGCAATTTCATTTTGAAAGACTGAAAAGCATGAGTGAAAATATAATTAGTATCTATAAAAAGTGAATAATTTTAGTGCTTTGTTTTAAATGACCTTTGATGAAGTCCTAGTTCTTCAATATGCCATTACCCATTAAACCTAACATAAAAAAGAAGAAATAATTTTCTTTGCCTTTCATTCCCTTTATAGATCTGCTGTCAAAACAGAAATATCAAACTTAAACTACTGTATCATATGCCAAGACTGATTGAAGGACTATGATTATGCTTATTCACACACGTCTAAATTTTTTTTTGGTGCTAACTGTATTTGTGGATTGTAATTTATTTATACCAACTGAGAAATATCATCCATTTTCATTCTGCTTGACTTTTACATATCAGTTCTCAATATTGACAAAGAAAATTTTCATCCTTTATTACCCCTTCATCTCTCTGCACTTATATTTTCTTCAGAAGTTCTTTGCTTTATTAATATTTGGTATTTGGGGAATAGGTTGGATGTTCAGGGTTGCTTAGGGATTTGAATAATTTGATTCATGGTTCTCAAATATTAGTGTGCATAAGAATCATCTAGGGAATTCATGATAAAAATTATTGATTCCTGGACCACACTGTCAAAGATTCTGACTGGACGGGCATGGGGTGGATCTTAGGGATCTGCGTTTTTAAAGGAGATCTCTTGGAATTTCTTTTGCGGATGATCTGAATACCATATTTGGATAAACACTCTCCTAGATATTATGCCTGCAGTTTTGGTAACTGCCATCAGATTGTAGAATGCCATTTACCATAAGATGCCAAATGGGTGTAGTCCATTACATAAGAAATTTAAAAAAAAATTATCCTAAAGTTTAAAAAATACCAGTAAAAAATAATTAAACCTTTAAAGTAAATGCAAACATGTTTATCACAACTAAGAGGGATTATTGCTTAAAATACAGTTTAAATCAAGATTTAAAAGAATACAACAACCTTGGCATAAAAAAGTTTCTTTATAATATTTATGGTAATTTTATATAATTATAATTTTTCAATATATAAAATATATAAAATGCCATAATTATTTTGAATATATAATATAACAGTAATAATAAAGTATACATTAAATAAAATAATATTTAATCACTGTTTAGTTTTATAATCTAGTATAATTAAAATTTTTTTTTTGCATTGACCTTATTCTTTTTTTTAAAAATATTTTA
>JAQZBX010000733.1:0-53135 GCA_029593785.1 Cabassous unicinctus
TTTCTATAATTTCATGTAGCATCTCTCCGTTTTCTTTCTATGGATGTTTTACTTTAATGTGGCTAAGTGGAGGGAGCACATGAATTCCTAATGCTCAGATGAAGTACTAGTTTCCAGACTGCAATAATGCCAAGCTAGCAGTCTGGCCCTGGAGCTCAGAAGTCTCCAGTCACAAAATATGGTAAGTAGGTGTTTGCTCATTCCTGAAGGACAAAGCCCAAATGCTCAATCAGTTACTTCAGCTTCAGTTAGACAAGTCGGGCTGCTTTCTCTTGTGCTTGCTCAGCTAAGAAACATTTGCTTCTAAAATAAAACATTAAGTAACCACATTTTGAGGAAGATTCCCCAGAGATGCCCTTTGCAAAATCTTCATACAGGACCTGAAAGCATCCCAAAGCTAAGCCGACCCAGGGTCTGCCCACAGGCTATTTTTCTCACTGGCATTTTGCTTGCTACAGCGGTTATGAGAAAGACAGCATTCCTTGGGATTTAATCCCAAGATATGCTAGGGTTTCAGTGTTAGAGGCTGTGAAAGAAAGGAAGTGAAAAACAAAAAGAACATAAAAATGAAAATGACCTAGTTTTAGTGGGAGTTCCCATCTGTCTTAGTTTCCTGGCTGCTAAAACAAATACTTTACAATAAATTGGCTTAAATAATGGGAATTTATTGGCTTATGGGTTTGAGGCTAGGACAACTCCAAAATTGAGGCTCAATCAGATTATGCTTTCTTCCTTTGAAATTGTGTGCTGCAAAGTCTAAACTCTAATGTAAATCCAGACTATGTTTAGTAACAGTGTTTCAGTATATGTTCATCAATTTTAACAAATGTACCACACTAATGAAAGATGTTAATGGGGGAAAGTGGGGGAGGGGAAGGGGTAGAGTATATGGGAATCCCCTATATTTTTGATGTAACATTTATGTAATCTGAAGCTTCTTTTAAAAAAAGTGGATGAAGGAAAAAAAAAAGAACATATCTTTTTTTGGGGTACATAATACAAGTTACCACACTATCCACCAGGCCAATATAGAGATTTCTAAAGGGAGAATGTCAACGTGGCACCAGGAAGTCCTGGGCACAATATCACATGTGTCTGGGGAAAATTTTGGAACAGAATCCCTGGTGAGAACTTCTCTTGATCTCACTTTCCAAATGGGGCAGTGACAAACATCTCTTGAAGGTCATGTTTTTAGGATACTAATAACGTTAAGTTGAGCACATAGTTTAAATTTCAGACACACACTGTAATAGAAAAAAATAAATCAAGGAAAAAAATCGAGTCATAAAGACATGGCAGAAACCGGCAGGAATCAGAATAAAATTAATTTGCAAGGCTTACATTATGTCTTGGGTACACTTCTGCCTCAAAGCTAAGGAAACAAATAAGATTCTAGACCCTATATACTGAGGGGAATCAAATTTAAAGCCTTCCTGCTTAGTTCCAGGTTTGAAGCTAAGTCCAGGAGATTTTGCGCTTTATCCTTCTTTGTACCCATAGTAATTGACCCAGTGCTGGGCATAGAGTAGATATCAAGTGTTTTTTAAATGAACATGTGAATAAGTGCACGAATGAATGAATGATTTGCTCAGAGCTCTGATAGAAAATTGAACCTAGAGGAATTGTGGAAGGAAAGGGTGGGAAACCAGACCACATTTTTGTTCTCAACTTTAGCCCCATTCTTTCTGCAGCAAACCATTAGCATATTCCTTAACATTCATTTCCTAGTGGGAGGTGAAAGAGATTTAGAAAGCAAACATTCACAAAATTTCTTAAAGCACAATTTTCATCATTTCAGCTCATTAATTCAATAAGTTGACAATCAATAGATTTATACTTCACACGGAAAATACCATACCTTTGGGACTCTCATTCTGTGTGCCATAGTTCCATTTTTAATATGAGTTGCAATGGCTACACTCTTCATTAACTATGTGTTTCTTTTTCAGTTTTTTTTTCATACATACCACTCATAATTGGACTTTATTTAAACGGAATCACATGATATGATTCATCTGTGACATGAGTTTTTGCATTCAAAATTTTTTCAGGGGAAATTCATCCATGTTCACTTGTGAAGCCACAGTTTGTTCACTTTCTTTGATATACAGTGCTTCATTGTGTGAATATACCAAATTTATCTTCTTTTTTTCTCATCAGACATTTGCATTGATTCCAATATTTTTTAAATTAAAAATCACTACCAAACACTCTTTTATATGGATCTCTTTTCATTAGCTGTTCAGGAAACTATGGCTAGGAGCAGTAACGCTGGGTCATTGGTGTGTGCGTAGTCAATGAGACCAGGGAAGCTGAATTTCCAGAGAAGCCTAAGAAAGCCCTTGATGCTGCACATCCTCCCTGGAGATTTTCAGCTTTTTTTTCCTGCTTCTGTGGCTGTGTTGGGAAGTCATACTGTGGTTTTAATTAATAATTCCCTGATTACTAATTTGATTACTAATTGCATATTTATTGGTTAATCTTTCTTTTGTAAATGTCCATTCATATATTTAGTTCATGTTTTTCTACTGAGTTGTCTTTTTATTGTTGATGTTGGGACTATTTTTTGCATATTGTGAGTACTAATCTTTTGTCAAGTAAATGTATTGCAACAATCTTCTAGTTTGATGCTCATTTATCCCTTTAATAATGTGTGTTTTGATCAAAGGAAATTCTGAACTTTGATTCATGATAATTTATCATTCCTTACCTTAAGAGATTATACATGTGTCCTGCTTAAGAAATTCTTTTTTAACTCATAAGGAAAAGATTATTTCCTATTTTTTATCATTTAATTAGTTGTCTTTCACATTTGTTTTTAATCTACTTGAAATTGATTTTTTTTTAGGAGTTAACAGGAATTGTACCCAAGACCTTGTACGTGGGAAGCAGGCTCTCAACCACTGAGCTAATCTTCTCCCCAATGAGAGTTGGTGTTTTTGTTTGTTTGTTTGTTTTTAGGAGGTACTGGGGATCGAACCTGAGATGTCGTACATGGGAAGCAGGCACTCAACCACTTGAGCTACATCCGCTCCCCTGAGATTGATTTTTAATATAGTATAATATAGATATCTAATTTCATTCTTTATCATATAGATAATTAATTGAATTTGAGCAATGTTTGTACACTTGATAGTCTCATCCTATCCTTCTGATCTGCAATGCCAATGCCAGTTCTATTGCCTATCAATTTCCTTATAGCCATGAGTTGGTGTCTGGAAATTTTGTTCTGTACTTTTTTGGTCTAATTGTCTTGTCCTACAACTCTAAGGCATTTATTCCTTTAGTGTAACGTCTTTATATGTCTTGAATTCTAGAAAGACAACCATCTCCTCTCTGTCGCTCTCTCTTTCACATGCACACACACGTTCACAGTGTTCTGCAGTCACGATTTTGTGTCCCTTTGCTCTTGCATACAAATTCTAGAATTATGTTTCAATTATGTACCAATTTCTAGAAAAAAATCTTTTGAGATTTGATTGGAAATGAGTTGAAACTATATATTAATTTTAAGATAATTTACATCTGTATAATACAAAATCTTCTTTTACAAAACCTGTATACATCACTCTAATTAGATCTTTACTTCTTTCAAAAATTTCATAAACTTCTCCAAAAATGTCTTGCATCCCTTATGCTACATTGATTCTTCTGTACATATTTTTGTTCTTATCATAAATGGTATCTTTTTTTAATGCATTGACTTCTTATAACTGTTGTATAAAAGTACAAACTTCATTTGTATATTAATTCTGTTTCTAGAATCCTTGCTTAATCCTATTAATTCAAATAAATTTCTATTAAGTATTCTTGCTTATTACTTGTACGCAATGTTTCTTCTTTCATGTTTCTTCAAATTTTACCCTTTTATTATTTTGTTGATTTACTGCTCAGAGTGAAACCTCTACAGATTTTTGGTTTGAAGTCATCAGACCCATTAGGGGTCTATGGATAAGAGAGTATTTCAATATAATTGTTTTCTTTTTAAATTAAAATTTATTTTATGCATTCAGTCAGACTTTTCTTGCCTTTGTTCAGACAGATGGAGGTTTGGAGTTTATTTTGCATTTTTTTTGTTTGTTTTAGCCTCAATGTCCCATCACCACACACACACACACACACACTCTTTGCGAATGTGGATATTATGTCTGACATTTCTATATATATGGTTTCTCTGTAAATTATGTCATGCATATTTAAATTTTAAAAGTCTATAATCAGTTAATTATTAATTATTATTTTCCAAAGTCATATAATGAACATAGAATTATTTCACTTTTCTCTTAACTTATGAGATTTCTTTGTTTTGTGTTTCTCTTCTGAACAGCTTCAGTAGCCTATGACTGCATCCTTGGTGATTTTTTCCATATCAGTCTCTGATTCAGTAATAATTAACCTATGTCTAATCTTACTTTTAACCCTACCAATGAGCTGTTCATTTTAATTAAAGTATCTTCCAAATTAAACCATTCTATTTGTTTCTTTTTCAAACTGATCTGGGGTTAAGCATTTAATATTACTCACAATTTTTATTCCCTTTTTAAATTTCTCTAAACATGTAAGGTTTTCTTCTATTATAGTCATTATATGGTAATTTCAGTAAGTATTTATGGATTGTAAGTTTATAGATTCTAATTTCTGCTGAATCCCACTTGCTCTATCTTTTTTTAAAGGTCATATTCATTGAAACTTTATCTGTGATTTCTTTGAGGTCTTAGTTATGGGTAATTTCCTGGAGAGGATTTATTTTAATTTCTGCTAGATATCTTTGGCTGTTATCAATCCAGAGGCACTTCAATTAAATTCTAACATTGCGCCTTGGCTATGTGGAGAGTTTGAATCCATGTTCTAAACCCATGTTAGGGTTTTCCTTATATGATTGATTGATTGATCTTACCATAGAGACCAGTATATCCCCTTGCTTTATCTCATTTATTTGTTTTCTTTTTTTTTTTTTTTTAAGACCTTTTTTTCAACTTTATTTTTGGAAAAGTTTTAGATTTACATTTACAGAAATTTTATATCTAAAGTACAGGAAATTTCCATATATCTTCCTACACCTACACACACACATAGTTTCTCCTATTATATTGACATCTAGGATTAGTGTAGTACATTTGTTACTGTTGATGAACCAATATTGAAGCATTCTTGATCAAAATTTCACTTGATGCTGTTCCCTCTCAGGATCTTGATTTTATGCAGTAATTCCCAAGGGAACTTCTTATATGGTGAATTCTGTTTTCCTAAAGCGAAAATCTGAGAATACTGGGGATGATCAGAAGCCTTCAGGCAGCCTTTTGCTTTAGGGCTTGCCTACTTTTTGAATTTGTACATTCCTTATGTTTTTGACCCCTGGGGATTTCCTTTACTGTTTTACCCACTTAACCATGTTAAAATATTAATTTTTAAATTATATTTTGTATGTGTTTTATAGTAATAGGATTCTATTAATATCTTGTCTAATATATTACTGTGAATATTTTATTCATTTTTAATATGTGAAAACAAGGTGTGTTTATGATTATGTTTATATAGCTTGTCTTTGGAAACACACATATAGTATACATATATATGCACACATACTATAGAAGTGATATGTTAAATTAATTCAAAAGTATTATTCAAAATTTTATTGAAATAATTTTGAACTATTTGCTTATCCCAGGATTAATAAAATAAATATTACCAGTAGCTCTGTTGAAGTGTTTTTTTTATTTTTCCAGACCCTTGCAGTATCTTAAAGCCTTTTGTTTATATTTTACTGGGCTAGAAATATAAAGTAATAAGATATAGAGACTATGATTTTTATCCCTGAGCCTATTAATAAATGGTTTATGAGGGTTTTTTTAATGCAAACTTTTGAGAGTTTATCATTCTGTGATTCATTTATGTATTTGAGATTTATGGAAATGTGATTTGTAACTTACTGCTTTTATTTATAAAGTGATAGAGAGTAATAGGCAGAACAAAGAGACAGAGGGTCGTGAGGGAAGGCTAGTCTAAGGAGAGATCCCAATGTCAAGGATCCAGTAAGCTAGATATCTATGGAAGCATATGACAGGTAGAGAGAGCAACAAACCTCTTAAGGTGAGAAGTGATCAGGATGTTAGTGGAACAGGAAGATCAGGTGTTTTGTTTTTGTTTTTGTTTTTAATATCAGAGTATACTGTTGAGGGAGAGTAAAATGATGAGATGAGATGTTCCGATAGGTAAGTGGGAACCAGATCATATAGGGGCTTGACATCCATAGAAATGAGTTTGAACTTCACTGTAATGGATGAAGGAAGTAAATGTTGGTTGCTAAGCTGTTGTAAAGCTGTACCACTTCATTCTTCTGTTTTCTCTGTTGGTTAAAAATTTTGGTTTTGTGTTTATTCAATTTATACAGCATCTTTTTAAATTCAAGTCTGGGTAGATTTTAGGCAGGAATCACCCCAGTACTGCACTGTATACTTGATAGGTTCAAGCTGCCCATGAGTCTATTTACCAGTATACATATTTTATGTAGGGATATAACCTATGCCAGACAAAAACAAAGCCAAGTTGGCAGGCAATGACTTGTGCAGGCAGCAATTACATGGCATTTCAAGTGAGTGGTACTTGAGGATGACAATGATAATGCCAATTCATGGAAGCTGGTAAAACTCACAAAAGGAATATGATCAAATTGTGCTTAACATTCAATATGCACTGTGGACAGGCCAGTGATGAGAACCCTCAAAAAAAGATAAATTAGTATAAAAGCAGGTAGATGTATAATATTTTTCTAGCAATACAGTAAAACATGTGAACCTATTTAGTGTATGAACAGTTATGTACTCATGATTATTCAAGCACTTGTATACCCTATCCTTGACCTTAAATCTACTGCTTGTACATGCCATTTGTTTCCCAAGTTTAAAAGGCAGATTTTTTTATTTATATTTTTTAAAAAGTTTTAGATTACATACTTGTTACATCAAAATATAGATGAATTCCCATATACTCCACACCTTCCCCCTTCCACATTTTTCCATATTAACATCTTTCATTAGTGTGGTACATTTGTTACAATTGATTAACACATACTGAAGCATTGCTACTAACCATGGACTATAGTTTACATTATAGTTTACAATTTGCCCACACACAATTTTATAGGTTTTGACAAAATGTATAATGGCCTGTATCTGTCATTGCAATGTCAGGCAGGACAATTCTAGTGTCCCAATAAAGTCCCCATGTTACACCTATTCTTCCCTCTCCCTCCCCTCAGAACCTCTGGTAACCACTGCCTTTATATCAATTATACAAGTTCTTGCATTGCTAGAAAAATAATAAATCTATAATAGATAATAATAAATCTACTTTAGTACATTGTTCATTCCCCAGACTTGAGGATTTTGGGATGGTGATGCCTACTCTGTTTCTGATTGAGAGTGGGCTTAGGTCCCAAGGGGCAGATGGACGGACCCATTTTGCTTGCAGTTGTAGATACTCTCTGTTTTTTGGGATAGGTGTTATCCATCATTATCTTTTTGTTAGTTGTCCTGGGGAAGTCCAATGAACTGGAGAGTAGGTGTTGTAACTCTGCTGAGATTCAGGTCTCAACCAGAATGTGAACAGACCAAAGATTTAAGTCTCTGGGACATATAATTATAATAACAATTATAGTGCTAATTATAGGATCAAATAGAAGGGGCAGAAAAGCCATGTGAGGGAAATTATAAATGAGTCTAACTTTGTTACATTGGGGAGCATATATTCCAAAGCAAGGTCTACTGACATTGTGCTGAATTCCTGAGCTGTTTGCCCTGCTTATAGTGTCTAGATGTCTCTAGAGTCCCCAGGAGCCCCACTGTTTGAGGCACTGTTTACTGTGGCAGACAATGAGATCCTGCTGGGACTTGCATAGCATAACCTCTGGAATCTCTCAACTCACTTTGAAATTTCTTGGTCATAAAAACTCATTTGTATTTACCCTTTCTCCCTCTTGGTCAAGGTCTTTTTCTAGATGCATTGCTGGTTGGCACTTGGTAACAATCCTTTGGTGCCAGGGAAGGGGGGGAAGGTAGTGCGTTTATATGCGGAGTTTGGCTTAGAGATAAGGCCACATCTAAGAAACAAGGAGGCTTTCAGGAGGTAACTCTTAGGCAATATATATTACTAGGCTAAGTTTCAATTTCACAAGAAAAGTTTCACAAGTACAACTATCAATATCAAGGGCCTAGCATAATGGTCTGTCCTTCTCTAGGAACTGCCCAAGGATTTAAAGGATTTTTGAAAATGTGGTAGGACTCCCCAGGATGGGAATCCAATATTCTTTCAGTTATTGTGTGGGTCTCCACCCACCAAGACAACACCCAATGAACACTTGAACATATTCACCTGTCTTAGAGGCATGCCCCAGGTGCACCCCTCCCCACACATCCCCCTATTACTGACACCCACACCAGTGATCCTCACCTGCCATTTTTGTCACCCTTCTGTGATCCAAAACCTTCCCCAAAGGAAGCTAAAATAATAATATGAAGAAAATTAATAAGAAAATAAAATAATAAATAAAATACAAAGCTTAAAAATAAAAGAAAAATTTTTATTGAGTCATCACTGTAAGATCTGTTTTTTGTGAACAGTGACAATAGAAGCTTTAGGTTACAGAAAAATCACATAGAAAATATAGGGGATTCCCAAACTCCCAACACCCTCCCCCATCCTAGTCTCCCCTAGTAACAACATTTTCAATGTGGATGGTATATTTGTTACAATTGACGTACAAATATTGAAGCATTGCTACTAACCCTGCTCAATTGTTTACATTATGGTTTACATTTTGCACCCTACACTTTTATAGGTTTTGACAAAATTTAAAATGGCCTGTATCCATCATTGCAAGATCATGCAAAACAATTCCAGTGCCCTAAAATTGCCCTGTGTTCTATCTATTCTATTCTTCCATCTCCCCTCTTCTCAGAATCTATATTAACCACTAAGTTTCAATTTTTGAAGAATAAGGATCATATTTACATGCAATAATATTGCAGGCTTGTGTGGCAGTTTGAGATTATTTATGAATACCAAGAGATTGTTTGTAAACTATTCTGTTCCTCTGGGTGTGATCCCCTTTGTTTTGTTTTTGGTTTGTTTGTTTTTGTCTTTTTTTAAATAATTTTTTTTATTTTTTAAAAGCTACTTAGATTTTACATAAATGTTGCACAAAAAATATAGGGATTCCCATATGCCCCACTCCCCACACCTCCCATACCCTCCCACATAAACATACTTCATTAGTGTGGCACATTCATTGCAGTTGATAAATGCACCCTGGGGCTTTGCCACTGAGCATGGACCATAGTTCACATTGTAGTCTACACTCTCTCCCACACAGTTCTGCATGTTATGAGATGATATATAATGGCCTATATCTGTTGTTGCAATTTCATTCAGGACGATTCCCAAGTCCCGAAAAAGCCCCTGTATTACAACTGTTTTTCCCTCTCCCTGCTCCCAGAGCCTCTAGTGGTCACTGCCTCCACATCAATGTTGTAATTTCTTCCAATGCTAGAATCACAATATGTCTATAGTAGAATACCAGTAAGTCCATTCTAGTCCATAGTTCATTCCCCAATTCTGAGGATTGTGGGATGGTGATGTCCACTCCACCTCTAATTGGGAGAAGGCTTTGATCCCATACAGCTGAAGGATGGAACTCTCTTGCTTGTAGTTGTTGGCACTCATTTCCTTGGTATGGTGGTTATCAATCCTCACCTTCTTGTTAGTTGTCCTGGGTGAGACCAATGAACTGAAAAGTAGGTGTTGCAACTCTGCTGAGGTTCCGGACCCAGCTGGCACATGGACAGCCCGAAGACTCCAGTTTCTTGGACATACACCTACAACCTCCGCCATCAACTATAGTTTTAAATAGAAGGGACAGATGAGCCATGTATAGGGAAGCCATAATTGAGTCAAACTCTGTCACTCTCAGGAGTACAAACTCCAAAGTAGGGCCCACTGGCAATGCACCAAACTCCGGAGCTATCTGCCCTGACCCTAGGACCTGAGTGTCTCCAGTGTCCTCAGGAGCCCAACTATTTGGGATAGTGTCCACTTTGGCAATCTATGAGAGCCTGCTGAGATGTGCATAAGCATAACCTATGGGATGACCTCCTGACTCACTTTGAAGTCTCTTAGCCATATAAACTCTTTTGTCTTTATCTTTTCCCCCTTTTATTTGAGGTGTTTTTCCAGTTGCACTGCTAGCTGTGCTTGGTAGTGCCAGGGAGGCTCATTCCTGGGAGTCATGTCCCATGCTGGGGGGAAGGTAATGCATTTATATGTTGAGTTTGACTTAGAGAGAGAACACATTTTAGAAACAAGGAGGCTCTCAAGAGGCAATTCTTAGGTACCCCACAACACTAGGCTAAGTTTCAATTTCAAGAGCAAAGGCTCATAAGCATAGTCATCAATATCAAGGGCCCATCAATGGATCATCCTCCTTCACCAGTCATTGCCCCTGCACTTGGAGGACTGTTGCGGCTCCATTAGAGAATGTGGCAGAGCTCTCCAGGATGGGAATTCAATATTCTCTCAGTTATTGTGTGAGTCTCCACCCACTGTGACAATGCCCCATGAACATTTGAACATATTTATATACCTTATATGTATGCCCAGATGAACTTCCTCCCATGTATCCCCCATTATTGACACCCCACACCAATGATCCTCCCCTGCCCCAGTTGTAACCCTTCTGTGATCCAAAGCTTCTTTAAAAAAATGAAACCATTAAAATTGCCAAATACAATTAATAGGAAAATGAATTAATAATGACAGGTTTAAATATAATGCCTTTGATGCATTAGGTTCAGCTGACATGTCAATTACCTGTTACAATTAGGGCTTTGATTTGACCACGTCATTCGGATATGACTCAGAGTTGAGTCCCTGCCCCCTTGGTGGGCTGATATAATCCAGCACTCAAGAAAACACAGGAAGAAAGAGAGCTCCCTAGACATGGAAGAGGAGAAATCTTTGACCTTGAGGCCCTGAGAAGAGAAGGCCCAGAATGAAATGAGTCCTATGCCAGCCTACAGCTGAGATCAGAAGAAGCTGGGACCATGGAGCCTTAAGAGGAAGGAAGGAGAGACCAGGCAGAGATCTCCTGCCCTCTTGCTTCAACTCACAGCAGCTGAGTTGGGTGAGAAAGTGCCTTTTATCGTACCTTGAGTTGGACTCTTTAGGGGTAAACTTTTACCCCAAATAAATACCCTTTATAAAGGCCAACAGATTTCTGGTACTTTGCACCAGCACCTCTTTTGGCTGACTAATACAGCTTGACATATTGGTCTGTTTTCTTTTATTAGGCACTGCCTATGTTCTCAAGAGATTCTTGCCCCTCTAAATTGAGAACATAGCAGGACTCCCTAGGATGGGAGTTAAATATTTTCTTATTTATTGTGTGGGTCTCCACTCACTCAGAGAATATACTATGACAAGATGAACACTTTCAAATTTCACAGAAGTATGTCCCAGGTGCACTCTATCTCACATATCCCCCAACCCTCAACACCCTACACCAGTAACTCTCCCCTGCCATATTTGCCAAAGGTAGAATTTCTTCCCTCTGGGATCTCCAGTTTTTATATGCCAATTTCTCTACAGAACTCTAGAAACAGCAACTCTTTTAACTTTCTCTTGAGTTCCTCTCTCAAGTACTTATAGGCCAGAAGAACTATTGAGGATGATGTTTCTTGGAAAATTTGATAATCTGGACATTTTTTTAAAAGTTTGAAAAATGGGGTGGAAAATTGTATAGCAATATACATTTACTTTCATGCATACTGACTGAGACCAAAGGATAGTGCCCACTAAAATTTAATTTGTCTCAAGATTCCATCTTTCATATAGAGACTGTGAAGTAACTGTTGGTTGTCAAAATAAGAACGTCTTGTTCAAGTGTGAGATATTTTTAAATATAATCCAAACTATACTGGCTAGATGTTTCTGGCACTTTTAAGATTTTAAATTGGTTTCATCTATTTTCAAGTCCTTTGTCATCTTATTTAGTTGAAAATAGACATGTGGGAAGGCAGACACTAGACTGTGGAGGAGGAGGGACAGACTCTCAGCTTATTAATTAAGCGTGTGATTTTCTCTATAACCTAATGGAACAATTTTGAAGCCAAAATTACGAATATTTTGAGCAACTCACCATATTAGTGGTACAAAGTGCAACAGGTAAAGGCACTGGTTTAGTAGACTCACAGTGAGGTGGGGGACATGACACCCAAATGGTGATATCAGAAATTCAGGGGAGCATGAATAGCTTTTTAAAGGCATATCCAAAATTGTCATTGTTTCTATTTGATATCAGACAAAATCAATTTTAAATAACATTAAAGGAGGTTCATAATTTTATGTGCTCCAAATTGAGACTATTATGTTAATCAAAGAAGCATGAGTAAAAATAAAGCTGATAATTAGAAACTGCCCTTGAGTAATCCATATAATTACAAATATAATTTATTATATCTATTATCAAATATATTATAGAGAATATATATAAAAATATATATTTATTATTGATTCATATATGATTCTTTGCAAGATTTTAACTCCCATAGAGAGATAGACATAGAGAAATCATGTATAATTGTCTGAGGGTATCCTATGAGGTACAGACTTCTACATATATATAGGACAATTTACACCCCAATGACTGACTCTCTCTCTCTCTCTCTCTCTGTTCTGTCTGGAATTTCTTCAGGAGACTATTTCAGTTGAGTTTTCATCTACATGATGAAATTCATCAGCAGAATTGGTAATTTGCCAGTGAACTGTCTAATTTGATTCAGGTAGATACAAATCCGGTAACCCAAATACTAGAGAAGATCCCTTGCTTTATAAGCTATATGCATGTAGATGATGTTTTTCAACTTTAAAGCAAGTACTAAACACTGACTAAACTCTAGGAGGTAATTAAAGAATGGCAGCTCATACCTTCAGATAACATGGGGTTATTGGCCTAGCAAAACAAAGGAAACAAAATTTATATTTTAAAAATCGTAAATTATTTGGGAGGATCATTATAACAGACCTGTCGTTTTATATATACTTAAGGGGTTTTTTTCTTTCTTAGAGAAATTCTGGCTTTACAGAACAACCATGCATAATTTTATACTTAAGTTTGTTAGAAATATATCCTATACTGAATTAGGTTTATATTCTAGTGCCTTCATCATAGTCTATCCTCAGCATTACCATATAGAAAGCTGGTTGCAATGGAGAACAATCTGAGCTTTCTCTTCTTGCTATTGCTGTCCTCAAAATACATGATAGGACAGATGGGAGTGAAATATATAGATTAAGAATGGAAGAAATTATTTTCAGAAAATATAGATATGCTCTTTTTTAATGTATAATTGGAATAGCAATGAAGTATTATACAAAACCTTGGATGTGTGGAGTTAATTTTGCAGTCTGATATGTATTCTGTGAAAATACATCTATAAAAATAAATCAGAGTAGACTATTTCTGCTAATGTGGCTGCCTTCATATTTTAACTGGACATTTTGTTGAAAATGAATAAAGATATCAGACAAAATAAGAAGAATCTTAAAAGCATCAAGAACTGTAATGAAGTATCAGGCCAAATCTAAGTGTAGGTAGGACTTGAGACAGAAAGAAGAACTGTGAAAACATGTCAAAAGGTAGTTTGCTTAACCTGGAGATCTGAAACTATAGTTTACAAACCTTAGAGGGGAATGGGGAAAAGAAGATAAACTCTATGAATTATTCTCATAGGCTAGAAGCCCTACATGATAAAGCTATGATGCCCAAAGAGCTATGAATTTGGTATAATTTCTATGACAGTTATTGAATTAACTGAAACATGCTGTACAGTGTCAAAACTAGTAGAGGGAAAAATAGAATAATATATTAAGTATTTGCTCAATCAAAAAGAAGGCACAATATGGGAGGAGAAACAAGGGATGTGTATGAGCAATAGAAAACAGAAAATAAGATTTTAGTTTTCAGCTCAAATATCATAATCATAATTATAAATGAAGCATATGCTCCAATTAAAGGACAAAGATATTTTGGATATTTTTAGAATATTAAAAAAACAAAAATTGAACAAAGGGATATAACAAACTCTGATTACCACAACAGTAGAATGCACAATCTTTACAAGGATACATGAAATGTTTAATAAATTTGATCATATATAAGGTCACAAATAAAGTTCCAAAAAGTTTCAAAAGACCAAAAGCATGCAGTATATATCCATGGACTATAATGCAACAAAGCTAGAAATCAATAACTAAAACGTAACTAGAAAATGAACATATTTTGGAATTAATGCACTTTTAAATAATTCATGGGTCAAAAAAATCAGATTGTAATTTTTAAAGTATTTCAAAATACTAAAATATATTATATATGTTAGAAACAAGAAAGGATTAAAATTGATAAGTTAAAGCATCTTTCTCATGAAGTTTGACAAAATCAAAATAAATTCAAAGAAAATAAGTGAAAATAGTATAAAAGTAATTAAAAATAGATTTTTTGAAAATGCCAATAAAATTGACAATCTTCTAGAGAAATTGCTTGGAGGGAGAAAGCAAAAGAGAAAACAAATGACTAATATCAAAGATGTAAAGGGGTTTTCTCTACAAATGTTACATACATTAAAGAAATAACAATAAAATTTTAAAAACAACTTTGTAACAATAACCTGAAAATTTATTAGAAATGGAAAAAAATATATTGAGCTGAATAAAAATAGAAATAGAAACCATGAATTTTTCCATATATGATAAAGAAGTTGTTTTGTTAATTAAAAAAAAAAAAGAAAAGAAAATCTTTCAAAAAGGAATCTCCAGGCCAAGATGTCTTGACAATGTTAAGTTTACCAAATATTTAAGGCCCAATAAAATTCCTGATAATTATTTGTAGCTTGACAGGTTGATCCAAAATTTGTATGGAAGTGTAAATGGATAAGATTACTCAAGACACCCTTGAAGAAATAGAACAATGTGGGATTATGTATTCCATTAAATATCAAGATTTATTATAATATTGTAATATAGTAATAAGATCTAAAAATCAATAAGTAGAAAAAATAGCTCTGAAAATGCATCACACATATGTGAACAGAACTGCTACTGCAGATCAGAGGGAAAGGAGGGTTTTTTTCAATAAATATCCTGGGACAGTGAGATATGCATTTGGAAAAAACATAAATTTAGTTTTTGATCTCTTACAAAACACTAAAATCAATTCCAGAGGGATTAAATTCCTAATTATTAAAGCCAAAACCCTAAAGAATTTAAATGATAATAAAGGAGAATACTTTTATGACCTGAGTGTGGGGAAGGGTTTCTTAAGCAAGATTAAAGACAAACATAAAAGGAAAGGGGAAGCAATTCTGGACTGGGGGTGTGAGAAGCTCTATGGACCCCAACAGTGAGACAGAAGTTATACCCAAGGCGGGTGTGGTTAGGAAGATGGAAGTCCTTCTAGGCCCAGCACCAGACTAGGGCAAACATTTCTTTATGGAGAGGACAAGCTACCAGCATTTATTGTGCCCGCCCACCCCCACCCCCACCCCCGCAAGCTCTGTGGACAACTCTTTTCCAGGCAAATGCAAGAGAGATCAGAGACTCCCTTCCTCCATCCATCATAGGGCAGAGGTTCTTCCTAAGTCACAGCAAAACTGTTCACCCTTGTCTCAGCTCATATGATGAGTGAAGGTTCCTTATTTGAAGATTCAAGCAGAGAAGACCAGGACTACCATCTTGGCCAGCACCCTCATAGATCAGAGGTATAACTCTAAGAGAAGCTGCTGTGTGTGCCCCCAGCTCTGAGGTTGTAGTATAGAAGTCACGCTTAGGGGCATACTATAAAAACCAAGAGTTTCACAACTCTTCTTTAGGGGCCTGACTATATTTTGGAAACCAGAAGTGATGTTCCACTAGAAGAGTGCTGTCAAAAACAATGAAGATTTTGGTGGTGAACAATTGAGGGGCTGATAGCTCCATGATATCAATGAGTGAAATGGCAAATCAGCTAGAAGCTTGGTAGAGAGAACCAGGAAAAGAGCCAGCTAAGAGGAGCACTCCTGGGGTTTGGGCAAGCCTAAAACACTGCCTTCAAAGACTACCCCTGCAAAGGAGTCCAACTTTAAACAGATCAAACTGTAGAGCAATTCATGGCCCAGGGTGTGTAAAAAACAATCAAATAGCAATTAGTGATTCCAAATGGGTGGACAAAATAGAAGCTTATTAAGGAAATCAGGGAATGAGACAATTAAAGAGAGACAACTTAAAACCACTTTCATTTCTGGGGTTGGGGGAACAGGGCAAGTGTGTCAATACCCACACTACAGACTTTGAGAAGCAAAATCAAAGGCTGAACAATGAGGGGAAAGTAGACTTCAGTGAAAAAGCCCAAGTCAATAAACACACAAAAAAGCAAATAACATCAAGCCCTAGATTGGGAGAGAGGTGGTCATTATTCAGAATTATTACCCTGTATTTTGTGTCTAGTTTTCAAGAAAAACCTATGAAGTATGCAGAGACATAGGAAAATATGACCCATACATAAGATACAAAGCAGGCACCCCAGACTACTTTGACAGCAACCAGATGTTGGGCATAGTAGACAAAGACATCAATGTGGTTATTATAAATATGTAAAAAATTAAAGGAAACCATGCTTAGTTAAAGCTATGATGACAGTGCCTCATCAAATAGAATATCAATAAACAGATAGAAAATATTAAAAAGAACCATGTTTTAGTTTTCAAAAAGCTGCTGAAAGCAATATATCAATAGTGGGTTAGCATTTACAATGGTGACTTATTAATATAAAAGCTTACAGTTCTGAGGCTGTGAAAATGTCCAAATCAAGAATCCAGCAGGTGATCATTTTCTCCCCTAAAGACCAGCTATCAGCAATCTTGAACTCCTTTCTCACATGGCAGCACACATGGTAGCATCATCTGGGGCTCTCCTCCTCCATCAGTCTTCCTTGCCTTTTAGCTTCCTGCTTTTCTCTGCTTTCTCTCTGCTTCTGTGTTCTGTTGATTTCAGCTTCTGGCTTCTGGGACTTTCTCTCTTAGCATCTGGGGTTTTTCTCTCTGTCTCTGTGGCTTTTTCTCTGTATCTCTCTGTTCTCATCCCATTTATAATGACGCCAATAAAAGGATTATGACCCACTCTGGGTCACATCTTACTGAAGTAATTTAATCAAGAAGTCCCACCTACAATAGGTTCACACCCACAAGAATGGATTAGTTCTAAGTACATGATCCTTTCTAGACCAAATAGAAATTCTAGAGTTAAAAAGTATAATTAAAATTTAAAGTTCACTATAGGGATTCAACAATAGATCTGAGTTGGAAAAAAAAAAATCAGTGAACTTGAAGAAGGACTGGTAGAGATTAAGGAATCTGAAGAACAGAGAACAAAAGAATGAAGAAAAATTAACAGCTTCTGAGAAACTTGTTAAATATACCCACATAGCCATATTGGGATTACCAGAAGGAGAGAAG
Source organism: Cabassous unicinctus (assembly GCA_029593785.1). NCBI lineage: Eukaryota > Metazoa > Chordata > Mammalia > Cingulata > Chlamyphoridae > Cabassous > Cabassous unicinctus. The sequence continues at coordinate 17,538 of JAQZBX010000733.1, forward strand.
AGAAAGAGAGGAAATGAAAAATTATTCAGAGAAACAATGGAGGAGAACTTCCCAAATTTGATAACAAATATTAATCTATACATAAAGGAAGTTCAACAAATTACAAGTAGGATAAATCCAAAGAGACCCATACCCAGACACATTAAAATCCAGATGGTGAAAGCCGAAGGCAAAAAGAAAATTTTGAAAGTAGCAAGAAAAAAAATGGCTCATCACATACAAGAGAACCCTAATCATATTTACAGATAACTTCTCATCAAAAACAATGGGAAAAAAAAGAAAAAACAAAAACAAACAAACAAAAACAATGGAAGCCAGGAAGAAATGGTTTGATATAATCAATGTGCGGAAAGAAAAACCTCCAAAAACTGCCAACCAAGGATATCACATCCATCAAAAATATCTTTTAAATATGACGGTTAAATAAAGACATTTATAGATAAACACAAACTTACATAATTTGTTGGTAATAGATCTGCTTTTACTAAAGGAAGTTCTTTAGACTGAAAGCAAGTGACACAATACTGTAATCTGATTCCTAAATCCAGTAAAAATATCATTAACATTGAAGGAGAAGTCAAGGCATTGCTTGTCATTCTTGGTCACAGAATGAAGAATTTTTTTTTTTTAACGAAAAGGCATACCCCCCAAAAATTACCAAAGTAAGTTCTCTAAACGGAAAGGAGACAGTACAAAAAGGAATCTTGGAACACCAAGAAGAAAAATCACAATAAGCAAATATACAGGTAAAAACAATACAAATTCCTTTTCCTTTTGAGTTTGCGAAATTATATTTGATTTTTAAAGCAAATACCGTAACACTCTGAATATAATTCTAAATGTAGGTAAAGTATATATTTAAGAAAATTAAACTATAAATGAATGAGGATAAAGGAATGAAAAGAAGGTAGTAGTTCTACACTTCACTCTAACTGGTAATATGATGACACCATAGATTGTGATAAATTATATGTATGTAACATAAAAAATATTCAAAGAAGTATAGTCAAGAACACTAGAGATAAATCAAAATGGAATTCCAAGTATTCCACAGGAAGGCAGGATGACAGGAAGAAGAAACCGTAGAAATTGAAACCATAGAGAACTTAAAGCTAACAAAACAAAAAGGGTGGACTTAAGCCCTAACATGTCATTAATTGTGTTAAATGTATTAGCAATATTTCAGCAAATATGTCAGCAAAGATTATAATGGGAGAACTGAACAAAATCATCAACAAGATATTTTTGATATTCACAGAACACTCCACCATACCACAAAAATAGAAATAGAGAACTTCTTCACTTTGACAAAGAGCATCTACAAAAAACAAACAAACAAAAAACACTACAGCTAATGTTACACTTAATGGAAAATTGAGTACCTTTCCCCTAAAATGGAGAACAAGGTGAGGACATCTGCTTTCACCATTCTTATTCAATAGGGCCAGAAAATCTAGGAAGTTACATAAGGGAAGAAGAGGAAGTAAAAGGGATACAGATCAGAAAGGATGAAAGAAAAATATCTCTATTTTCAGTTTACATTATTGTTTACGTATAAGAAATCTATAGACAACAATAAGTTCAACAAGTGTGCAGGAAACAGGTTTTAAAAATCAATTGTACAGAAAACATATGAAAACCTGTCCAAGAAATATTTTTATATAGACAAGAATATTTTGCAATTTATATAGAAAGTTAAAGGAAAAAGAATAAACCAATTTTGAAAAAGAATAAGGTGAGAGAAATCAACCTACCTGATTTCAAGACTTTTTATATAGCTACAGTAATCAAGACTTGTGGTATTGGTGGAGAGATAGACACATAGATCAATGCTGCAAAATAGAGACTCCAGGATGAGGACACAAAAATAAGTCCAACTCATTTTTGACATAGCTGCAAAACAATTCAATGCAGCTTTGAAGATAGCCTTTTCAACAAATTGTGCTGGAGCAATTGAACCTTTACAGGCAAAAAAAAAAAAAATGAACTTCTTTCTAAAATTCACACCTTAAAATTAATTCCTAATGGATCACAGACTTCAATGTAAATGTAAAACTATAAAACCTTTAGTGAAAAACATAGTAGGGAAATCTTTGGAAGCTAGAGCAAGACAAAGAGTTCTTAGACTTGACAGGAAAAGCACGAGCCATAAAAAGAAAACCTGATAAATTGGATTTCATCAAAATTTTAAATGTTATTTTGACTATGTTCTTTCATCATTTGTAACAAATTTGCCACAATAAGTCAAGGTATTGGTTGCGGGGTGATGTATGGGAGCCATGTATGATAGGCATGATTGTTTTGTAAGCTTATAAATAGATAAATAAATAAGTCACAGAGTGTCAAGCTAAATTAATTAAAGCAAGGCCCAAATGCAACCTGGTCACATTTTTTAATTTGAAATATAAAGAAAAAACTCTAAAAGAATATATACAAGTCTAATAAATAACATATTGCATTGTAAAAAATGTTTGCTCTGTGAAATACCCTATTAAAAAGATAAAAAGATAAGCTACAGATTGGGACAAAATATTTGCAAGCCACATATCAGAAAAAGGACTAGTATTTAGAATATATAAATAGCATTCAATTCCCAACTGTAAAAAAGCAAACAATCCAATTACTAAATGGCCAAAAGGCCTAAAGAGTTATTTCACTGAAGAGGATATATAGAAAACAATCCCGTGTAAAGATATTCAACATCATTAGCCCCTAAAGCATGCTAATTAAAATCATAAATAGGTATCACTAAATACTTTTCAGAATGACTAAATTTAAAAATAGTGAAACAACCAAATGTTGACAAGGATGCAGAGAAACTAGATACATGCTGTGGAAAATTGAAATAGTAGAGACATTCTGGAAAATAACTTGAAAGTATCTTAAAAAATTAAACATGCAGCAAACATATGACCCATAAATTGATTCCTGAGTATTTGTCCCATAGAAATGAAAACACAATCTGTACATGGATATATATAGAACTTTATTTATAATATCAAACACTGAAAACAATGCAGATTCAATGGGTGAATGATTAAACAAGGTGGTACATTCACCCCTTGGAATACTACCCAGCAATAAAAAGAAACAAAATTTTGATACACACAACAACTTGGATGAATTTATAGAGATTATGTTGAGTAAACAAAGTCAATCCCAGAATGTTGCATAATATATGATTCCTTTTATGTAACATTCAGGAAAAGAAAAAAAATATGAAAATGGAGAACAGAGAGTAGTTATAAGGGTTTAAGAAAGAGGTTGGGGCATGAGGGAAATGAGTCTGGCTATAAAAGACAACTGTGTGGGATTCTGTGGTGATGGAAATAGCCTTTATCTTGTCTGTAACAATATCAACATCCTGATGTTGCAATATATTACCATTGAGATAAACAATTTAAAGGTTAAACATAATTTCTCTATAATTTCTAACAATTGCATGTGTGTCTACAAATATCTCCAAATATAAATTTTAAATTAAAAGTGAAAATTTCAATAATAAAACATGGACTTAAAGAAACCAATTTGATTGATATAAATATAACTTATATACTATAATATTATAAACTATCCATTAAAAAATAAATGGGATAAGTGACTTTTCAACTCATAAAAAGAACAAGGAAATAACTTGTTTAACTTTTGGCCAGTTAAAATGGCCAAAGGATCTCAATATATGTTTCTCCAAAGAAGATATACAAATTTTTAATAAACACATGAAAAAATGCTCAACATCATTAGTGAAGTAGTCAAAACCACAAGGAAATACCACTCTAAACTCTCTATGATGCCTATAATTTAAAAAAGACAGATAATAACAAGTTTTGATGAGGATGTGGAAAACTTATACTGTTATATATTACTGGTTGGAAACTTAAATGGTCCAACAGGTTTGGAAAATAGTTTGGCAGTTTCTCAGAGTGTTAAACATAGAGTTACCATATGACCCAGCAATGCTACTCTTAAGTATTTAACATGAAAAATGAAAACATATGTTCAAATAAAACATACAAGCAAATGTTCCTACCAGTATTATACATAATAGCAAAAAGTGGAAACAAGACAAATGTCCATCACATGATGAATGCATAAACAAAATGCAGTATATTCATAAAATAGAATGTTATTAAGCACTAAAAAGAAATGAGTAATGATACATGGGCCATGTAGATGAACCTTGAAAACATTATGGTGAATGAAAGAAGCCACAAAGGACTGTATGTTAGATAAATCTATTTACAATACCACAAAGGACTGTATGTTATATAACTCTATTTCCATAAAAGGCATATCTAAAGAGACATAAAGTAGATTAGTGGTTACCTAGGGGTGGGTGTTGGGGAGAATAGGGTAGGACTGTTATTGGGTATGGGTTTCCTTTTGGGATGATGAAAATATTCTAAAATTAGATTATGATCATGTTCACACAACTCTGAATAAGATTATGATCATGTTCACACAACTCTGAATATACTAAGAATCATTGAATCGTACAATTTAAATAGGTGAATTGTATGAAATGTGAATTATATCTCAACAAAGCTGTTTGACAAAGAATGGGAGGGCAAAATTAAAAGTATATAAATTAATAATTTCAAATCATCATAAAAGAAACTGCATAGGCAGCAAAAATACCAGACATGGAGTGGGATAAATATTTACAATGCATGTAAGCAACAAAGGAATACTGTGTAGAATATGAACAAAATATCCTATGAATAGGTAGGGGAAAAAAAGTATAGTATAAAAGAAAAATAGGTAGACCAGCACTTGACAAAAGAGGAAATCCAGGTGGAATAAAGTAGAATTGCTCAATCTTATTAATCATCATAGAAATGTAAATTAAAACCCCATTGAAATACCATTTTATTGGCAGCAAATTGGCCAAAATTGTTGGTTTTACCATAATACCATTTGGCAAGAAGGTAAAGCAACAGACATACACTGCTGATGGGATAGAAATCAATCCAGTTTCAGTTTGGGACGAGAGGCAATAACCTCGATGTTTTTAAGAGAATAGCTATCTCCTGTATAATCATTTCATAGACCTGTTTCTCAAAATATTGTATAAAGATATTTGTAAAGCACATAAAACAGCATCTGTAATTCATTTATCATATAATAAATATTTACTGCTGGTATGCTGCTTTGATGCTTAAACATGGCTGTTGTTTTAGTTTATTAGAGGTCACAGAATACACAGTGCAAACTTCCCTCCCAGGTTATGAAAATATTGAGAATTTTAAAAATAAATAAATATTAAGCCTAAAGAACATTCTTCTTATTAGTAGCTCCCAGGTTAGAGAATGTGGTTTATATCCTTGGGCAAGCATATCTTCTAGTAATGAACTCCAGAAAGAAGGCAAGTTTTTCTCCTCCCAGTCATGGCATTGTCAAACTACCCTAAACCTTCCCATATGAGACACTGAACAAGAGGAAGCAAGGGAAAATGCACACTTCCTGCAGAGGTGACCTGAAAGTGAGAAGTTGAGGGAGGCTAAACAAACCATGCCCAGTCAGTCTTCTCAGATGTAACAGTCACTGGAGTCACATCAAAGATAGCACAGTAAAGTGATGAGGGAGACCAGGAGTGGGCTGAGTAAAATTGCTTCTTGTGAAGCCAGAGCATTTTTTCCTGTAAAACCAATTGCTACATATTTTATTTTTTTGTTGCTGCTGTGTGGTTGGTGTCATTAGATGTAGGCATTGCCAGATTTTCTGCTTGATGATAGAATACCAAAGACTTCTCGTAAACATTCTCTTTTCTTAACTTTTTATTGTAGTAGCTTATATACAACTTAATATTTCCCATTTTAACCACTTTCAAGTGTGCAATTCAGAAGTATGAATTACTTTCACAATATTCTGCCATCATTACCAATATCTGTTATCCCAACGTTTTCATCACCTCAAACAAAAACTCTTATTTAAGAAAGGGAGAAAAATAAGAAATCTGATCCCGCTGCTGCAGGACACCTGGGTTTGACAAATATTAACCAAACATACTGTAACCATAGCATAATTCTGTCTGCATTTAGTATGGTATTCAGGGAAGGGTAGGCACTCAATCTATCAAAAATAATTGGCTACCATTGTGGATTCTCATAATATAACAGTTGCTGTGTTAAATAGTAAAGCACAGTGACTTCTCAGTAAATTATTTTTGGTCAAAGAAGTGTTTGTTCAACAAATGACAATAATCCAAACCTAATAAATTGAGAGAGCACCATGAGATGAAAAACAAGTTTGGAAAAGATGATCTCCACAGTCACTTTTAGCTCTCTTTTTTGAATGTGTATGTTTGATTGCCAATGCTCATCAAATTTCCATTTCATTTTCTCTTATACTCTGAATATTTTGTTGAGAGGGGGTGTAAGTAAAATTGTGGCATCATTAAAAACTAATTTCAGTATCTCTTCATTTCATTTTCAGTGCCCAATCCCACTGTCCCCAAACTTCAAAGAGTATTCTGATATGATCCTCATTTCCAAAAAATGGCCATGCTCTACTCCAAATCTGTCCATCCCTTAAACTATTATCTCAGGGCCCTCCTCTCTGAAAGGGAGCCTGACCAACTGGGTAACTCAAATGCTCTCTGTAGTCCAGATAAGTCTTGGCCTTTAAAACTCTTTTTAAAGTTTTTCCATGTTTTAGGCCAAATGAAACTGGGCTATAAAGATGCAAGCAAGAATAAGAGGTGATGATATGTAGGTCAAGGGCATTCTTGGTATTTTATATCCTGTAATTAGCTTCTTACTCTATCTTTAAAGAAGGTTGGACCTGAAAGGCAGAAGTCCTTAATAACAATTGTTGGCAGATAGGAGGGTGAACAAAGAGCTCTCTGATTCATGAATCACCTTTTGTTAAGTCACAATTAGTAATTCTGAGAATTTACTAAAGGGTGAAATGAATAAGCTTTTAAACATGCAAAAATTCTATTTAGTCATATGTCATCCAAGGGAATCTCATATGTATTAATTTGTATCAAGCTAAAAGTATATGTGCACATTCTGAAAGTAAAGTAGAATAAATAATAGATAACATCAGGCAGTAAGTGCTAAGCAAACTAAAACCATGTTTATATATTTTGACCTGGATGTCTTTGTTTTAGGTAATTTTTTCTTATACTAACCAGTAAACTCCTTAAGAAGAAATGGTTTAGTGCATGACTCAGTACATGTTGAATCAATTAATGAACCTATAATGCACAAATGAATTTATGAGAGAGGAAAAACCAGGGACAACCCCTAGGAAACACGATTTTCATGGGGCACATCCAGCCCAACACTTCCTAAGAACCTCATTTCAAGAATGTGATGTAAACTCTGTCTTTTCCAGTGGGCGCCTACTTCTACTGAAACTATTTGTGGTTTCCTGGCGATGAGACCATGCTGCCCGCAATCTTCTTACACTTCTTGTTACTACTTTCAAGTTGTTCTGAAAAGCTGTCTTGCTAGTTGCTATGGAGACAGACCACCTCCAGGCAAGCATGTCTCATCAGGTTAGGAGCAGGCTGGTAGGGGTTTTTACCTGTTAAATACCTGAAGGCATTTTCCTGAGGGGAGAGGAATTCCTCAATGCTAGTAGTGAGAAATTGACCCCCAACTGTGTTCTTATGCTTTCCTACAGGGTAGAGAAGGAGCTACAGAAACACTAGATAAAAGAGTACAGAGTATTTGTGCTGTTGGTTATGAGTTGGGAAAGGGAGTGTTTGGTTTGTATTTTCTTCTAAGCTTAAGCATATGACAAGACCATGAAACACCCACATGCCTGGGCTATTTTTAACCAACTACAAATAATATGACTATGGTGTAAAGTCTTTTTAAAAGAATGTTCTACTCCTTTCCAGATGGTCATATGGAAATTCAGATGTTATGCAATTATCACTATGGTAACACCATATGTAGCAGCAAGAAATCAGCATGTCACTTAGTTCTAAAATTCACCTTTTTTTTTTTTAGCAACAGAGTCCTGGTCAATGTATTTCTCTTTTGTAGCACTGCCATAAGACCTTCATATTACTCTTTTTTTGGAGTCCTGTTTATATTACTTAACTCCCCACCCCAGACATACACAGAAGACATTAACATTGAAACTGTAGTGAGGATGTCATATGAATGTATTTAATATTCAAAGCAATAAATTTTCTGGAATCTCCCTCAATTTTACAGAGAGCAGTTTCAGAACTGCTAAATGAATGTGCAGTTCTAATGTTCAACAGATATGAGTTTTAGCAAAATAACTGCTGGTATATAAAGGAAATCTCATTACAAGTATTTTCATTTCACATCAATGTGGCACCAATGCAGGATTAAACTGAGAAACAGCAATGGAAACATCTCTCTCTCCTTGGGATTTTCCTGTCCATAGAATTCAGTGCCCAGGTGATATGCGTAGGTGAAATTATGATCCTTTGATCGTGTCTTCTGGAGATGCAGTAATTAAGCATATCTGTTCGATGAATATATAGACTATGTACATATTCAGGCCAGATAGGATTTTTCAACCCAAATAAGAAGACCCTTTGAAACTTCCTATGTTGCTGCATTTCTCTACTCTTCATCCATTAGCTCACTCACTCAATTCTCCTCTCCCTTACTACTCAATTGGTATATTAGTTATTTATTACTGAATAACAATTATTCTAAATCTTAGTGGCTTAAAACAACAAACATTTATTGTTTCACTTTTCCTATATGTCAGGAAATGAGGCATGGCTTAGCTGAGTTCTTCCACCTCAGGCTTATAAGGCTACAAGTTGTCTGCCAGGTCTGTAGTCATCTCAAGGCTCAACTGGGGAAAGGTTCCACTTCCAAGCTCATTCACATGGCTGTTAGTCATCTTCAGTTTCACTGGCTGTTGGACAGAGGCTTCATTCCCTGACCACATGGTCCTCCCATAGGGATACTCACAATGGGATGGCTAGCTTCCCCAGAATGAGGGGGCAGAGAGGGAGAGGACAATAAAGATATCAAGATAGCAGCCAGAGAATTTTGTAACTTGACCTTAGAAATGACATTCCATCTTATAGGCCATGTTCTATTTGTTAGTACTGAGTCAAGAGGTCCAGCCCACACTCAGGGGAAGTGATTACATTAGGCTATGAATACTAGGAGGCAGGAATCATTGAAAGTTATTTTAGAGACTTCCAGGAAGATGGTGGTTAGAAAGACATGGAACTCTCTTCTCTCCCAGAAAAATAGCTAGAGAACAGGCAGAAACAGCCTGGAAAAAAATCTAAGAGTTTAGAACACCAGGGGAAGGCTGGATACTGTCCAGAAGAGAGAGGGACAAAGGAGAGAATCACAATAGCAAAACTGTGAGTTAAAAACTGCAGCTGCAACTGCTGGCATCCTCTCCATATAGACACTCTTGAATTCTCAGGCCTTGGGGCCAGGAACTAGAGTTAAAGGGGACCCCAAGAATCCACCTCCCCAGGAAAGGGGAGATAGAGGGACACAGCCTAACACTGACTCAGCTTTTGACCCACAAATTTGGTCTACTGTGTCCCACGAACCCTTCCAGGCTGGTGGGGCCATGCCATTGTTTACCTTGGGAGCCAGCAAGGGTATAAAGAGATCTGGGACTAAAAAGACCCATCTCTCTCAATTTCTCTCTCTACTGACCAGGACTGGTTGTTAAAGACGCAGAGGGGAGTGAAATTATTTCCTACCTGGGAAAAGGGAGGGGGCTGCCAGGAAAGGTTGGAGAACTGCCTCTGAGAAAGTTAGAATTACAAAGCTCTTAGCCTCCTGGTAGGATTCTCTATCACACTGATCCACTGATAGAGTCCCTGTTGCAGCAAACACACATTGAACTGAGCAGACTGCCAAAGAGTGCCATCTGCTGGCAGACCAAGGAAGTGCATGTGAGGAAATTAAATAAGAGGCTTTTTCCTGCCTTTACAGCCTCCCTCCAAGGTCCAAGGAAGAGAGTCTGCAACTCATTACTGGATCCCGGGTTCAGATTTAAACAACTAACAGGGAAAATTATAAAGACCCAGAACAGGTTGAACCAAGAATCAACAGCAGTAAAACACAGCCTTCCATCACTAAATCTGTACAAAAAAGAGAGAAATTGAGCATTTGAGTAAACCCACCATCCTAATCAGATGCCTAGACTTCAGCAAAAAATTACAAGCCATACTAAGAAAATGGAGGAAATGGCCTAAGAAAAGGAATATATCAAAGCCCCAAAAGAGACACAGGATTTGAGACAAATGAACAATGAGATGCACACAAATTTCCAAAATCAAATTAATGAGTTGAAAGAAATTATGGCTAAAGAGATAAAGGACATCAAGAAGACACTGAGTGAGCACAAAGAAGAATTTGAAAACCTGAATAGAAAAGTAACAGCACTAATGGGAATGAAAGACATGATAGGTGAGAACAAAAACACATTATACAACAGTAGACTTGAAATGACAGAAGAAAGACTAAATTATACAGAAGACAGAACAGCTGAAAATGAAGAGAGAAAAGAACAGAGAGAGAAAAGAATGGAAAAAATTGAGCAGGGGCTCAGGGAGTTGAATGATAACACAGAACACAACAATATACATGTCATAGGAGCCTCAGAAGGAGAAGAGAAGGGAAAAGGGGAAGTAAAAGTGTTTTAGGAAATAATAGCTGAAAATTTCTCAACTCTCACACAAGAAATGAACTTACATGTACAAAAGTGCAGTATACCCCAATCAGAATAAATGAGAATAGACCTAATCAAAGACCATACTACTCAGAATGCCAAACGTCAAAGATAAAGAGAAAATTCTGAGAGCAACAAAGCAGAAGCAAACTATCACAAGGGGCACCCAGTAAGACTTAGTGCAGATTTCTCTGGAGGTGAGAAGACACTGGTATGATACAATTAGGATACTGAAAGAGTAAAACTGTTAGCCGAGAATTCTTTATGCAGCAAAATTGTCCTTCAAATATGAAGGTGAGTTTAAAATATTCACAAACTAAGAGAGTTCATAAAAAAGAATCTACCTTTGCAGGAAATATTAAAGGAAGGCTTATATCCTGAAAGAAAAAACAGAAGAGAGAGGCTTGGAGGACAGTATAGAAGAAAGAATAACAGAAAGATAACAAAAAGAGTAAAAAGATGAAAATAAGATATGGCATATGAAAACCAAAGAATAAAATGGTGGAAGTAAATAATGCATTTACAGCAATATAATTGAATGTGAATGGATTAAACTCCCCAATCAAAAGATATAAGCTGACAGAATGGATAAGAAAACATGAGCCATCCATATGCTGCCTACCAGAGACCCACCATAGACCCAGGGATACAAACCAGCTGAAAGTGAAAAGTTGGAAAAAGATACTCCTTGCAAACAGTAACCAAAAAAGAGCAGGGATAGTTATACTAATATTGGGCAAAAGAGATTTTAAATGCAAAAAAAATTATAAGAGATACAGAAAGCCATTATGTAGTAATAAAAAGGATAATCCACCAGGAGGAAATAACAGTCATAAATATCTATGCACCTAACCAGGGTGCCCCAAAATACATGAGGCAAACTCTGGCAAAACTGAAGGTAATAATAGATGTGTCTACAATAATAGTTGAAGACTTCAACACACCACTCATCATTAGATAGAGCAATTAGAAGATCAACAAGGAAACAGAGAACTTGAAGAATATGATAAACGATCTAGACCCAACAGACATATACAGAACATTGCACCCAATCTCAGCAGGTTATACATTCCTCTCAAGTGCCCATGGATACTTCTCCAGGATAGACCACGTTTTAGATAACAATGCAGCTCTCAATAAAATATAAAAAGATTGAAATTACACAAAGCACCTTCTCAGATCATAATGGAATGAAATTGGAAATCAACAGACAGGAAAGAGTTAAATTTGCAAATGTGTGCAGGCTGAACAACACACTCATAAATAATCAGTCGGTCAGAGAAGAAATTGTAAGTGAAGTTAGTAAATATATTGAGATAAATGAAATGAGACCACAACTTATCAAAACTTATGGGACACAGGGAAGGCAGTCCTGAGAGGGAAATTTATAGCCCTAAATGCCTATATTAAAAAAGAAGAAAAAGCTAAAATCAAAGATATAACTGAACAACTGGAGAAACTAGAACTACAAGTATTGGAGAGGTTGTGGAGAGATAGGAACATTTATTCACTGTTAGTGGAAATGTAGAATGGTACAGCCACTGTGGAGGACAGTTTGGCAGTTCCTAAAGAAGTTGCATATAGATTTGCCACGTGACCCAGCAATACCATTACTAGGTATATACCCAGGAGAACTGAGAGCAGTGACACGAATGGACATCTGCACACCAATGTTCATAGCAGCATTATTCACAATTACCAAAAGTTGGAAACAACCCAGGTATCCATCAACTGATGAATGGATAAACAAACTGTGGTGTATACACACAATGAAATATTATGCAGATAGAAGAATAAATGAAGCCATGAAGCATATGACAACATGGATGAACCTAGAGGACATTATATTGAGTGAAGCAAGCCAGAAACAAAAGGACAAATACTGTATGATTGCACTGCTATGAACTAAATATATTGTGTAATCTCATGGAGAAAATAACTTGAATATGGGTCACCAGAATATAGAATGAGGTTAGAGAATGGAAAGCTGAGGGTTAACTTATGCAGAATTGGTGAAAAGGATGTGTGTTAATCTTTGGAAATGAATAGAAAATTAAAAGCCCAACATAATGTTAGTAACTATCAGTACTATTATGTGGGTATGAAAGTGGTTTTAAGGGAAATTCTAAGGTCATGTGTATTACTAAAAGCAAAGCTAAAATATGTAACATGGAACTGTATAGCATAGTAAAACCATATGTGAAATATAAATATGGGTAAAAATATATATATAAGACTGTCTTTCTTTGAAACTGAACAAATGTATGTTAATACTACCAGATGTTACTATCAGACAAAAAAACCCACATTATGCTAGGTGAAAGAAACCAGACACAAATTACTACATATTGTATAATTCCATTTATATAAAATATAAATATAAATCAAATTATAAAGATGAAGTTAGATTAGTGGTTATGTAGGGCTGGTGAAGGACTGCTAAGGGATATGGAGTTCTTCTTTTTGGAGTAATGAAATTGTTCTAAAGTTTTTGTGGTTATACTAAAAGCCATTGATTATACACTTTGGATAGATCATATAGTATATGAATATATTTCAGTAAAACTGCTTAATAAAGAAATAATTGTGCAAGAATAGCTAGAAATAGCAGCTACTTGCTGCAGGGGAAGTACAGAGTGATCGAGAGGTGAAGAATTTTCTTGTTTGTTTGATTTTTATTATTATTATTTTTATTATTATTGAAATAATGAAAATGTTCTAATGATCGGGGTGATGAATGCACAACTAAGTGATTATATCAAATACCATTGATTGTACACTTTGGATGAATTCTATGCTCTATTAATATGTATCAATAAAATTGATTTGTTAAAAAAGAAAATCATTTTAGAAGTTGCCTACCACAGATGGATTCTGGAATTGGACATATGAATGGACATTCCATTTTAAATTTATCTCCAGTAAAACAAGTTTAGAGTCAGGGCTTATTAAGGAAATTACATAGTGTATTCTGATGCTTAAATATAAATGATTTGGAAGTTATCTCATGTTCATTTTAACCTTGGTGTCAATATCCTCAATTAGTACAATAGCTATCTGAGATTTTCATTCTGGCATATGGCCATTCCAGAAACGTGTAGTCAAATTAATTATGCCCAATGAGGGGACAATATAAAGCTTTGAAGTCCAAATTTATCTCCCTAGTTAAATAAAATTTATTTCACTATCTGTAAGGATGAGCAGCTACAGAAAAGACATACATAAAGTAGTACAGGGGAGGCAGAAATGTGCCCACTTAGTGACAGGAATCCAAGCAACACACTTAATCAGGAGAGATATTGATGCTACAGAGTAATCATTATTTTTTCCTATTCCTAAATCTTATGAATAGCTTTTATAATTTCCCTTTTGTTTTTTTCTAAGAATCATAACCTAACTTGCCTTTAGGGTTTTGCATCCATAGCAAATATTAATCGCAACTCTACCAGACTGGAAAGAAATTATATTTTAGACATCAGGGGATCTCCCTCCCCCTCTCCAGAGTTATGAAAGGATCTAGAAGGTTTTACATTGTCTAAAATATTTAGGGAATCCCCTCTGGTCTGGGTCTATGCTGTTAACCACTTATATGTTCACTTTTCCAAAGAAAATTAACTTGAAAATTAACTGTACCTGTGAAAATCTGAACCTGGGTCTTGGGGATGTTAGCCAAGGTCAGAAGTTCCAGGAATAAGATTCAGTATCCCTGGGTGAACCACTCAGTCACCTTCTGTTGGGAAACCCAAAGATCCCTACTTTTGGTAGGAATAACTGGTTTTAGTCTCCAGGACATTGCCAGCTTAGGCCACCTCTTCCTCATTTTCCAAGCCCAGAGGTAATGTCCACCTCCATGGTTGAACTCCACCTCCTGCTCTTCCACTACCACAACTCTATTCTTTTACACAAATACTTCTTTACTCTAGAACAAAGTGCATGTCAGCTTTTCAAAATATTTCCTTATTCAAGCCATCACTGGTTTCATTCGGGAAGGACAGAAACTTAAAAATGACCATCCTTCGTTTTGCTTCTTCTCCAGCAATATAAATAAAACATAAACTGGTAACTGAATAAATTGTGCTGTACCACACAGTAAATGAGATACTACATCCTGTCATATTAGCTGGGCACTTACCATCAAGGGTGACATTTTTAGGAAGTTATGCTAGATTCCAGGTTAGTCTTTCCATAATACAGTCACACCACAGTCTGTTGGAAAACCAGGAATCCCAGCGTTCCCTGGATCTAAGGCACACAACAGTCCACCTTGCACTTCTTACAAAATGTAAGGGATCCTTAATCCTGCAGGGCTGGCTCCCAAACAGACTGAAACGCTGAACCTGGGAAAGGAAGAAATAGCAGAGAATTACAGAGAAGTGTAAGGGGGACTCTAGAGTTGCTGGCACTTGCTCAAAATTAGAGGCATCTGTAGCCTTTGCTTTTTTGTATTACAAATGAATCCATTTGTTAAAAATGAATCCATAAATATGCCTTTTGGAATAATCCTGGCAGAAATGTATATTACTATTAGTTAACCTTACAAGCAGTCCTTCATGGCCCAGATAGAAAAGCAATTGTATTTGTCACCATAGCACTGGTTCATTATAATAAAGTTTTTCAAATGAGAAACCTGTTCCTCTCAACCCAGGCAGAGTTTTCATGACTTTCTATGTTGCTACACAGCACTTGTCACAATGTATTATAATTATTGCTTAACCCTCTCTCTCTTTTTTTTTTTAAATTCTGATGCATTTGCAAGGCTAGAAGGGCAGCAAATACAATTTAAGCATCATATAAACCTCAGTGTCTAGTTCATAGTGGCTGGTCAATAAATATTCCTTAATAAATGATCAGAGGAAAACAATGTGCGAATAAAGGCTGGGAGAGAAACAATGCACCAAGCCTGCTGTCACAAGACTTTCACATACTAAAACAATGCCAGAAAAATGAAGTTGACTATAGGGATATTTATTCCTTGTCCCTCCCATTTCTGTAATTGCAGAAAATATTTATGAAAAAAATATATTTTTAAACAAATCAATTTTATCGATACATAGTAATAAAACATGCAATTCATCCAAAGTGTACAATCAATGGTATTTAGTACAATCACAGAGTTATACGTTTATCACTTCAAAAATTATTACAGCATTTTCATTATTTCAATAATAAAAATAAACAAAAAACAGACAAAGAAAATTTTAAGCTGAACAAAGTGGTTAATTTTAACAGTTTTGGTACTAATAAGGGCGTGATTTAGGTTCCAGATGTACACTTAACTAAATGTTTGACTTTTGGCAAGTCACTTAACCACATTAATCCTCAGTGTTCTTACCTCTAAATGTGGATTATGACAGTAGCTAACTCCAAGGGTGGTCTTTATTTACAGTACTTAGCCTAGGGTGTGGTACATTGTAAGCCTTCAATATATAATAGAGTAATATCAATAATAATAATATCTGCACTTCATTTTTCAGGACTGGACAAAGGCTATTTATATTGCCTGTTTCTCCTAAGGAAACAGTAAGGCTTCAATGGGAGATGGAACCAGCAGCCCTTTGGGGAAAGAGACACAAAAATTTGCACTCATATCACATTGGTTTTGCTCTTGCATTTTTTGAGTGGCCTAAGGAGCCACAACAAAAAGGATATCCCCACAGGTCAGAGATGCAGAAGCACCACCCACTGGCTTGAATTAATAAATTCTAATTAATTTAACATATGGAAATCATAAGGATTAAATAATTTTCTCAAGCAGCTCAAATTCGGTTTGTTTTCCTCATTTTCATATACTTTAGCATCTCTGTGGGTTTTGTTTCATCTTTAAGTGTGTAAAATTAAGTGCTGAAAAGTTTCACTTAGTTCATTGGAACATCCTCTAAGACCAGATATAGCTCTCCATACGCAAAACTGGTGTCGCCTAAGGGACCTGACTCTTCATCTATATTAATTTGCTTCCCATTCTGTAATATTCTTCTGCTTTGTTAATTATCTTAGCACATATGGTTCCTTCTACTGGGATCCCCTCTCCACTTCGTGGACATGCTAATTTCTTTTATTTCTTTAAGGCTCAGAATAAACATCACTCCTCTGTAAAGCTTGTTAAGAACTCTTTACTCCAAGCAGCATGGCTCTCCTTTGCATCCTCACCCCACCTCATGCCTACCTTGACTATATTATTTTCCCATGTTTTATAGTAATTTCTTACCTGTTGCTCTCCCCCTTTGCCACACCAAACTGTGACATCCTTAAGAGAAAGTTTTGTCTTTCCTAGAACTTCTCAAAGCTCAGCACACGGTTTGACATGTGGAATGCTCTCCATAAATATTATTGAAGAAATCATCATCATTAATAGACATATTCCCATACTGGCAATTTCCTTCTACCCTTACGAATGGCTGTTCAAAGTTTAACAAAACTATACTACATTTCAAGAATCTGTGCCATTCTCTAATACATGACGTAGTTCTGTGACATTCTGTAATACCTGACCTGAATCATGACTGAGTCCTCAGTTTCTCTCACATAAATCAATATTTCACTTTTAAGATTTAGGGAAATACAAAATGCTGTTAAAACAAGCTCCCTTAAAATAAATATCACCTCATTTTCTTTTAATAACCGGTCACCAAGGGAAGTTATCATGCTAGCTTTATTTTTTTTAAACTGCCTTGTATTATTGATCTAAATATCACCAGCTGGCTTCTTACAAATAAGGAATTATATAAGTTTATTTTTAACTATTCCTCTTCTAAATATGTTTCTTTTTCTTTCCACAAACACAAAGAGAATTGAATCAATTCCAGACTGTCTGGAGCCAGGAGAACTTATGGAAATGATGACAAGTGGGGAATGTATTTTAATTCAAATAATTACAATTAGCATAATATCATGTAAACAACATATTGCTGGCCCTAATAATCAAGCCTGACTCTACATAGGTCTTTCAAGTAAACAGATTAGTGGGGCTGACACTGATATATGATTATTTTTCCTTTCCACACAGCCTGAAGGATGACTAAACATCTACTTGTTTGAGAAGTTGGAGTGGTCATTCAGTTCTTCCTTCTCATTCCCTCCCTCCCAGATCTCCTCTTTCCCTTCTTCCTCCTCTCCCTTCCTTCAATAAAGCCAGAAAATATTCCAATCATTGGGGATACAAAGACAAATGAGATAAAAGTTCAGACCTTCAAAGTGATGATAGACAAGTCAGGCATGTAGGCAGTGATCTGCAGGCAGAACCATGCCAGTCCAGAACTCCACAAAACATTCCCTGAGGAGATGGTATTTGAGCCAAGAAAATTATTTATATGTGAATCCCTTCCAGTTTCTTGAGTCAAATGCTCTAATTATGGAATCTATGAAGGAGGTAACCACCCCATATTATGGCATCAGAGTAAAGGGCTCCTTTCTAGAAATAGAGTGTTCCAGAAGGGAAGACATTCCAGGAAAGGGGACATCTTCCCTTTATTGTGAAGGAGAAATAGGAGTCAGGTACAATTGGGAACAGGCAGATACGCTGGGGAATAGCATTCCAAGCAAAAGAAAAGCTCAGGAAAGAAGAACAAAACATCTGGGAAACTGCCAAGCTTTAAAGTTGGCTGGCACACAGAAAACTCCTTTTTCCTTGTGCTACCTAACATCAGCTCTGAAGCAATCCACAAGAAGAATGCTGCACATAGGGCCAAAAATGGAAAGAAGAGATAAGTGGAAGTTAGTTCTGATACTTATTAGTCGGGTAACTTTTGGTAAATGGTAATTTCCCTAATTTCAGTTTCTCCATCTGCAAGATGGGAATAAAGATGATCAGCACTTCTTTTATATGTCATTTCAGGTAGTTAAAATTATTAAATCAGATAATTTATATAAATGGCCTCTGTAAATTACTACTCAAATGTTAGTAATATTTTCTGGATTCAAAATTAAGGTGAGGAATTAGAGCTACTGAAAGTGCCAAATGAAAGGGGAGAGGGGTCAGTGAAAAAAATATATAAATGACAATATTAAGTACCAACTATATCCTGGGACATTATATACACTCTAATTATTACAAGATGGCATTGTAAATATTTTCTTCATTCTAAAGTGAGTAATCTTAGTGTCTCAAAGGCTGATTGGGGCCCTATATTACATTATATCTTCAATTTACTATAACAGAATGGGACTAAGTGAGAAATTTACCATAGATTTCAGTTTAATTTATTTATTTTTCCTCTAGTTGATATCAGGGCTTTTCATTGTCATACTAGCTTTGTCAGACAATTAAAATGAAGTTACTCACACATCACTTGGCACTTGTTGAAAAGAAGTCCAGATGCTTTTGAACAATGCACTCTTATTTTTTATATTCAATGATGTTTATGTTACTGGATTTGGTCTAGGTTCTTGACTTATGCTGCAGAAATGAATTTCAGAGCACACCAGGTTAGTTAGGCCAGTAATTCATTAAGGTAGGGAAGGAAGAGAAATGGGAGAGAATAACAGATCACGGGTCCCGGGTAGAGGGTAAGGGGCTGAAGAGTGATAAAGAGGGCTGATTTATAAACTACAATTTCCCATTATAGATTATAAATACCCAAGTTTTACTTGCATGTTGATCTGCGCAGGGGGGAACGGTGAGAGCAGGACACAGAAGCCACGAGGGCCGAGAGCGGGCAGAGCAAGGTTTTGCGCCTGCTTTTTAAACCATTAATTATTCCACCCCTTTGCTAATGGCATAGGAGAAGTCCCAGGTGTTTGCTGTTTTGATTGATTACCCCACCCATCAATCCCCCAGGAGGACCCAATTATAAGGCCCCTGGAGAATTCCTGGCTTTCGGGAGAAATCTTGCAAGGGTCTTCCAGCAGCCATCTTGGGGTACTGATGTCCACATGGACTCTTTGGCAGGTTCCAGATCCATCTGTTGATTCCCTATCTTACTAGCCTGCTTCACTTATTTATCTGGCTTTAGAAATAAAACCAGTAAAAATAGGTAAAACATTTTTATTACTTGTTTTAATAAAAGGGGTTATTAAGTTTGGAAAATATCAAGCACATAAATAATAGTATGTCATCATAGATATATTTTTCTTTGTGTTACCAAATGAAAAACAAAAAACAAACCAAAGGGAGAGAGCAAATGAGAGCGATCCCTTGTCTTCAAATAAATTTAAAGATAACGAAAAATCACTATCAGTTGCAAAGAGCTAAGTAATACCCAAAGTTGTGTTTACTGTGTATTTCCCATGGGATTTTAACCTATAAATAACTGTGCTGGCAGTAGTATTTTAAAATCAGGTGCAGAGCTGCAGGGGATTGGGGAAATTAACGTAAATTCAGATTTGTAAAATTTGAGTCTGCTGACCTGTAATGCTCTGTTAAATTAATCAAAGATTCAGGAAAAGGCTGTCTTCTGGCAAGAAGTCCTTTTGAGACTGTTCCCAACATCCACAAATGAGTAAAGTGAGCCTTAGAGAGATTAAGTAGCTTAACTGTCACAGCTAGCAAATGATGGGGAGATTAGTACCCAGGCTGTGTACAAAGCCTATGCTAGCATATACCCTCTGCTGCCTCCATGAGAGCTTGTTCCTGGCCACTGGTCCGGTCCATCCACTGGCTGAGGTCACTGAAAACATTCTCAAATGACACAGAGACAGCTAGATCCGAAGTGTGCTGTACCAGTCCCAATCATCCTTTTTTCTCTAAAGTTCATAATATGTTTAGCTCTAAGTTTCCTTGCAGGACTAATTCAAAAAATGACTGTCTTCAGACCCACCATCAAAGACTTCCATAGAGCCACTGGATTCTTCTTCTTTTCTACCAGGAATTCATAAATGATCTGAAACAATTCTGCCTACCTCTCCCCTTCCACAATGCTTCAATAGTTCTATTGCCAGAAATAAGTTGATCTGAGGTTTCTTTCTACGTTCCTGACATTTTTAAGCTGCAGAGACTTCAGTTGCAGCTCCCAAGGAGCTTCTTAGTAATAAAACCCCTTGTGGAAGAAAACAAGAAAGAAGAGAACTTGCATCTTGTTAAGCAGCTCTGTCTTAACATGGCCTTGAGAAATCACGCAGAGCAGTTGAACTTGGAAATGATACATTTTTTAAAAATTAAATCAAATTAGAAAATTCTATTCCTTAAACTCTGGCTGTCCTCCATAAACAGCTACAATTTTTCACTATTCCCAACCCCCAAAACTATGGTACTCTATGCACATTTTTTCACTTTATTCTAAAGAGAACTCCAGGAGTGTAACTCCATTTTGTAACTGAGAGTTAAGAATCAACTAATTATTTATGATTACTGGATAATACAGACACTTTTTAAAAGAAACTTTCTAGTATATTATAGATAGCCAAAAGTAAATTCCTGAAATTAATGAAACTAGCTGAATTAGAACCCAGATGCCTTGACCTTTGTTAATGGTTGTAAAACTTTATAACTTTTGTCTTGTGATAGCAACCACTAACTACAGTGTTTCATACTTACTATTGTAATGGTTATTTTAGCCTACTTCCTGACCTTGTTTATTCTTGCTATTGAAATGGTTAACAACTCTACCTACCTTTGAATCCATAAAAACCCTAAATTCCTTATACTTGGGGACACAGACTTTAGGCCAATAGGCCCTCTGATCTCCAGCTTTGCACTGAGCAATAAACTCTTTCTCTCTTTGAAACCCCAGTATCTCAGAAATTGGTCATTTGAGCACATCAGCAGAGAAGCCCCTGCTTTGCTCTGTAACAATTTCACAGAAGACAAATATACAGTAACAGAGAGTCAGTGTCTCACTCAAGACCGAATAGCTGAGACTTCATTCTTTCAATCAGGTTCTCTTACTCTAAAGCACAGGTTCCCAAATGTGTTATCTCTCTACTTCTGCCCAATTACTCTCTTTAATGTTTTTAAGAAAACATAAATATATATGCATAATTCCTTTATAAAACACATTAGTGCTTGCTGAAGAATTTTAAAAAATAATTTAGCTAATATAATGGTTAAAGAACTTGGCTCATTATCATCCATTAGAATAAAATTGGCTAGAAATTAACCTAGAGTTAAAATAATTGAATTTCAAATGTAAATTACTGAGTCTTTTATTTAATCTTTCATTTTGCATTTGCAGAGTGGATGCAGCTTCCCATAATTGAAGGGAAACTATGGCATCCTACCCACAGTCCCAGTAGAGGGAAGGCCCCAGTTCCTCTGCATTATCACAATTGCCTTTGAAAATGCTGCCTTCAGGCATATTTAAGAAGCCCAGGCATTGTTATTAGTTCTCTCCTTCCAAATATGCAGACTGCAGAATTTTACTGAGAATATACCCATTGTGTTTCAGAAAGGCAAGAACATTTCACACTCCTTAAAACTGTTAGCAGACACCAAAACCACAGACATAAATTCCTTGCCAAAGAGGATTCTTTAATCCCACTTTGGAAAACATTTCTAAAAAAAGATTGGATGCAAACAATGCTATGTTTATTTGATGCCTAATGTTTCTAAAAAGCAGGCAGGGGTTAGTAAATTGATCATTGAAAATCCTGCTTGTATTTCTACCAGAGAGGGAAATGATTTCCAAGATTAAGGAACATGTTTCTCATAACATCACTTGTTATACTTTATAAGACTTGTTATACTTGTCATTAACTATAAGCAAAGAACATCTTCTACTGGGCCTCATTTTGTAGTTCTGAGGTTTCCTCTAAATTCCAGGCTTATGTTTCCCATTGTCTAAAACACATAGATATCTCAATGTCTCCTAAAAATCAACATATTTAGAGCTCAATATCAACTTTTTCTCCAAAACAACCACTTCTCCTCTATTTTCTGTTCATCATATAGAACCACCAGCTATGATGCATGATCTCAATGCCATGGGCTCTTAGTGATAAATGTTATTGTTGTTGATGTTGGGTTTCCAGGTTCTTAGCCATGTCACAGAAAACAATTTAAGGACATGCCATATTTTAAGCAAGCAAGTAAAGAGATTTTCTATTGTAAAGTAAAAGAAAGAGAATGCATACACCCAAGACAGTGGTGCAGGTGTGCTCAAGGGAGAGACAGGGGTGCAGGTATGCTCAAGGGAGAGAGCATGCTAGGGCCTCAGGGTAGCCTTTATTAAGGCTGTTTTTTCCTCCAACCCCTTCTCCTATGTTAATGAGGGATCCTAGCTATTTGCTGTCCTGATTGGTTGTTTTTCTGCCTTCATATTGGTTTATACTATAGACCACTCAGGTTGAGCCCATTAGCTTTTAGGGAGCCAATGGTGAGGCCTTTCTGTTTGGAATTATATGGGGCTTTATTTAGGCCAAGAGTTTCACATGGGACCTTGTGACCAGGTTCATGGAAGGATTTTCAGCTGTGATGGTTGCGGCTTTGTTCTCGACCTGGCTGCCTTCCACTGTTCCCTATGCCTCATCTTCCCTCTCAGATAGTTTACACCCTTATTCTTAAGGCAGAGCTGAAGAATGATGGTCATTCTTCTATGACTACTTCTTGCTGGCTATGGGCAGTATCGCCTACATAATGAGGTGTGAAACCCTCTGTCTATTCTTTTGAGGTTCTGGGAAGGTGGATCTGACAGCATGGTTGGAATTGGATGAAATCCCTGCAGGACTAATGTTTTGTTCTCGAAGGTGTCGATTCTGGAAGAAATAGACTAGAATTTTGTAGATATGTGGTCCTACTAAGAGGATAAAGAAGAGTGTGGTAAGCAGCCCTAAAATGGGGACCATCCATGATAGACTTGACCATGGGAGCAAGAAAGGCCAACTGCCTCCAGAGGCCACATCCTCCTCAAGCTGATGTTCTTGATCTTCTAGGTTTTGAATGCTCTCTAGGACTGTTCCAGAGTGATTTACATAGAAACAGCATTCCTCTTTGAGGAACAGGCATGTTCTTCATTGTGCTGTCATTAACATGTTTAGGGCTCTGTGATTTTGCAAGGGAGTCTATCTGTTGACTAAGGAGTTCTAAGGCACAGCTAGTTTCTTCTATGCTATTGGTTAACTTAGAGCAATTGTTGTAGACCTGCTGGGTTTGGTATAAACTGCTAATCTCAGTTTCCATGGCCGTGGTGATGCCTAGGACAGCTAGAAGAGGGATGAGGAGAGGAACTGCCCTTTAAGTTAGTGTGTGGTGAGAAAATATGGGAAATGGGAAGGTGAGGTTTCCAGGACCATAATATATGGAGGGGGTGATGTATGCTAGTGAGCATTAGCCTGTCCAAATGGGAGGCAAGGAGATGTAAGCCTTATTTCTGCAAAGAAAGAAATTCCATTTTGATAGTTTAAAGTAGTGGGAATTGTGAGATTGGTTATTGGTGAGCTGGAGCCCTCTTCAGAACTTATGGTTTTCAGCTCACTAGTTAACCTGCCAGCAGACAGTACTGACAGAAACCCTTTGGGCCCTGGGTTATTAAACAGGATGCTTCTCTGGATGTCCCAGACAAGGTTGGCTTCTCCCACCAGGCCACAGGCATCTAGACTATGAAACACCCAGATTGAGAACAAAGCATCTTTTGTGGGGTGTTTGGTTGGCATAAATTGTGTTTAGAAGCATGAAATCACAAAAGCTGGCAGGGTGTCCCCAACAATTCTGGGAGTGTTTGAGTCCCTTACATTTTCTCCCCTAGGCCACAGAGCTTTGAGTGGATCTTTGGTACTGGTGAGCATTGTGGCGTTGCGGCAGACGAAACATAGATGATGAGACACCCAAGCATGCACTCAGAGAGACAGAGGAACAAAGTTTTATTGCACGGGGGCCCAGAGGAGAGTCAAGTCTCCAAAAAATCTGAGCCCTGGGTGTCGGCTTTCGTGGGGTTATATAGGTTTCTGTTTATTGGCTAGTGGATTGCTGGGCAAGCGGGCAAATTCCTGAAACAAGCAGGCAGGCGGGAGTTACAGAAGCAAAGGTGGGAGTTTAGCTTATCTTCCTAAAGCAGAGGGCCTCAGGGAGGAGAGTCCTAGAGTCCTTAACTTTGTGGATTCCAGACAAAAGGGGGAAGTGGGCACTTATCTCCCTAAGTTGTGGATTCCATGGGAGAAAGGGAGGAGGGGCGGTTATCTTTCTAAAGCTGCTGGTTTCTGCAAAGGGAGAGAAACAGAGCAGAGCTACAGCACTTTCTTCATCAGTGGCATTAATAGGGTATCAGATTAAATAGACATCTGGCCGCCAAATTTGGGGGTAAGTGGCCAGCGTACCTAAGTCCATGACTAACTGAGGGGCCATCCAGAAGGCACTACTACAGAAGGAAAAATTAAGTTGGCCTAGGAAAGGAGGGGAAGTGGTGTGTTGGGAGACATTGGAGTTAATGCAGATGGGGAAGCTGGTGGAGTTAGGTACATGAACTGAAGTGTATAGAGGTCCTAATAGAGGAGATGAGGTAGGTTTTAAGGTGATGCTGCTAGCTTGGAATGTTGTGAGAAGCTGGCTGATATGTTGTTGGTATTCTGCCCATGCACTGGATGATACCCTGGTAATGGGGCAGACGGTGAGATTGGCAGGTGCCCAGTGTTAAGGAGTAGCTGGACAAGCCAAGGATGTTTCTGGCTGGGCCACCCAAAGCCAAAGTGAGGATTTATTTGCTAAGTTGACTGCTTTTTGGATGAGATTTTTTAAAGGGTGTTTGCTTTGCCCTCCCCTAGCAATACGATGATGTAGTAGACTACATGAAGTTTCATTTGAACTAGAGATAGAAGAAGTAGTGCAATCACAGTATGGTGATTAAGGATTAAGCAAAGAACAAATAACCACTCCCCAAATGGGGTCACATGATTCATGTACCAGCTTTGAAACAAGCTCTACTTAGTTTTGTTTGTATTTTTTTTAACAAATCAATTTTATTGATATTTATTAATAAAGCATAAACCCACTCATGTCTCATATGGGGCATAGGCCTTTAGGCTTTTTTACTGGGTAGAATGAGGCCCAGCTCTGGGTGTGGCCTCTGGACTAGATTCTGGACCGTACTGGGGAGGCACAGGTGCCCCTGCCAGGGGTGGGTCTAAGGGGCCTTCCCCTATATTCACGACCCACCACTACCATTGCATTTGTGTTGTATGGTTTATAAGCATTGTTTGACCTCCTATAGTGTTTGTATTCAACTGAGGGCAGTGTTGCAATCATGGGATTTATCACTCATGGTTTAGCACTATGATTTTAGCTGCTGGGGCTTTCCTGGAAGGCAGAGAGTGAAGGGGTGGTGTCATATTGGCAAAGACATCAGTGAGGCTGTTGTTGGATACTGGGTCAGGAGCAGGAACCAAGGTAGTGGGCATAAGTGAGGAGGATCTGGTAAAGGCAAGTCCTGGGGGAATACGTTCTCTGATGTTGGTGATCCTAAGCATGGGGTGTTATCATCTCTAGCAATGAATTCATGGGCTGGAATGACATCTGAGGTGCAGCCATCTCTGTCAATGAGCACTTGGGCTGGGGTGATGTTGTATGTGGTGGCCAATCCACTGGAGGTGGCCTTCCCAGGTGGCTATCCATTGGGGAAAGGGAAAAGCTAGAGAGTCTTGGCCAGTAGCATAAGGGCCAGAATTTGTCTGTAACTAGCCCTGCAGTTGCCAGACTCACAAATATTTGTTATGATATTGGGATTAAACCTCTGGGCTGCTCTTTGGTGAGTTAATTTGGTACCATTTTATCTAGAAAAATGTTTATTTTCTCAGCACATTTCTAAGCTGCATTGATGGTGGCCTGATATATGAAGGACAAAAAATCCAACATCAGAGGTAGTGCACTGAAGCATAGGGTGTGCAACAGCGGAGGCTTGAGTTGGGGGCAGATGTGTAGGCAGTCTATGGCCACTTCACCAGTAAGTATTTGTTTAGCTGTGTGTCTGTGGGCCATGCTGTTTAGGCATTGATGCCATTGTATCATTTTTTACAAAGGCCCTGTATGGGTGGTGATCCACACCTGGTGGCATGCTGAGAGGGTATATTATACCTTGCCAGCATATCTAGTTGGTCCAATTTCAGGGACAATGTTGGTGTAGGTTCCCCCTTTTATAGTTGGCCCCAGTGGGTCGGCCAGCAACCTGATAACCCGTGCCAGGCTTAAGAAGAATACAAGTCATAGCCAAGATGAGCATTTGCATTTTACCAGCTTTGATGATGTGTTCCTGGAAGTTTGAGGTAGCTGCACCACCACCCCAGGAGAGGAGATGGTCTTAAATAACTCTCTAGCTCTCCGGGGCATGGTGAACTTTAGAATTTGTTATCACCTAGTGTTGTCATTTTTGCATGTCACTAAAATCCACCAAAGTTTTTTTTTCCCCATACATGACCCATACAGGACAACTTCCTGAGCCTGCAGCTATATTTACTACTTCCTGTAAAGAATTGGGGTAACTATGGCTTCGTATCTCTCCTTTATGTCTGGTATATCCTGGTAAGTTATCAGGAGCTGGGAATGTTCCCTCAGGGCAGCTATGTCTAACCATGGGTCCCTCAGGTAGTTCTGTTGGGCTATCAATTATCAAGAAATCTCATTTCACTCCTCAACCTTGTTTGGGTTGCCACTCTCCATATTGTGGTGAGGCAATTGATCAGTCATAGAACAAGGGAGAAGTGTTATTTATTGCTTTGATGAGGTCATCATCTTGAGCTTGAAAAGTGAACTGGATTTCCCTAAAGGATGAATAGAGGCATTTTAGGAAGGCTTTTAGGAGGCTTTTTGGGAAATAATTTGTGTGACTGTGTGGAACCCCGTTTGCCTGGAATTGAGGAGTATTAACACTTGAGGCAAAAGATTTAATACAAGTTGGCATCCATTTGTTATTAAGTAATTTAAGTAATAGTCCATTAAGAGGCTAACTATCTAACACCTGGGGGTGGTAGGGCAAGTGAAATTTTTAAATGATTCTTTCTTTGTCCATTGTTGAGCCTTAAGGGAAGTGAAATGGGTTCCCTAATCTGAGTCAGTAATAGGAGGCCCAAGAGTGACAAGGATAGAATTTCTGAGTCTGTGAATTGTGGCTTCCCTGGTTGCAAGCCACATTACGAAGGCCAACATGAGGCCAGCGTAACAGTCAATCATCTTAAGGCATACAAGTGGTTTTGGAGGTGATGGGAAGTAGTCCTTTGAAAGTGAGATTCTGGGACACATGTCACAGCCTTGAGTAATTATACTGGACAATGATGGCCTAGAGAAAATCCCTTTTTATGTATTCACTCCACCAGAACAGAGGGGCCTCTGACTCATGAGGGGCTATAGGCCCAGACTGCCAGTTGATCAGAGAAGTTTGAGGGCCTGAGGGGGTAGTCTTTCAGGGACACACAGAAATACACAGTACAGGAATGAAGAGTAACTCCATTGTGGTGAGTTGAGTATGTGTGGAAACATGTGAGATATATATATGGATGGGTGAGGCTGTGATCTCTTTCCAAATGTGGAACCTTCCTTGTATGAGAAAATTATCCCATATTCATTGGCCTGACCACACTACCAGCCATTTGGCCACTGCTCAAGAACGAGTGAAGATTCCTACATTGTGCAACTGGCAGCTCAGAGAATCCTGGAGGTATAACCAGACTCCAGCTCTGCCAACTGTTCTGATATCAAATAGCCATTTTGGGGAAGTAGGGTGTTTGAGGCCAGGAGATATGCTGTGGATTTCCAGTGAGCTGCGTTGTGTATAACGATATTGTTGCCATTGGTGAGATATACTCTTTCAATGACACAGTTGGTCACAAAGGACTCCCCAATTGGCTAGAAGAGACAGCAATGGAAGTACCATCCCCAGCATCTCAAGTTCTGAGGGCAAGGGGCTGGGCGTGGTGGAAGACACATCTCCTGTAATTTGGAAAGGCCCTCTGTGTCAGGTTTAACTTCCTTCTTTAGGTACCATGTCCATTCTACCTGTGAGGCATCAGTGGCCGTGCTGAGCTTCTACTAGGAATTATCTCTCATCCATGGCATTATGGGAATTTCTGCATGTGCAAGTTAACCGGTTGTGGTCCTGTAAGTGCCTCCAGCTCTAGAAGAGACCAATAAGCAGACAGGATCTGCCCTTTCTAATGGGGTATATTGGCTAGCAGACAAGGGAAGCCTCTTAGTCCAGAATCTCATAGGGAGCCATTGTTTGTCATGCTTCGTCCAAAGACTCCAAAAGCATAATTGGAGGTAACCAAGGTATCTAATCTAAAATTCATGTCTGGTGGAACAAGGGATGTGGCTTGGGAAATCGCCTGCTCTGCCAATTTTAAGGCATGCTGTTGAGGCTTTCCTCAGTGGATACATGTGATTTTGTATATGGGGTATAATGAGAGTGAGAGAATGGGATGTGTTACATCTAGAATATGAATAATCCTAATAGTCATTGTACATGTCTTAATGTCTGGGGTGGGCTTGTGTCTGATGTTCGTGGCAACCTGTTTGCCCTTAGAGGACCAGATGATAGCCAGGAATTCAACAGAGATTGACGGCCTTTGCATTTTATGGGTTGTTATTGCCCAGCCTCATTCCTATAAATGATGAGTGTAGCTAGGTCCTCTCAGAGGCCCTCTTCAGCATTGCCCCTTAATCAGATGTCAAGTATATAGTGTGGGTATTAAGCAGTTTTTTAAAGACCATTTGCTAAGGTCTTGGCAGCAGCTGTTAGGATTCGTTAGGCTTTGGCACTGAGTAAAAGATGTTGGTCAAATCAATCACAGCAAAGATATTTCCTGTGCTCCTTTGTATATTTTCTATTAATTACATGATATTACGAATAGGAGTTTGGATGGGCG
Source organism: Cabassous unicinctus (assembly GCA_029593785.1). Taxonomy (NCBI): domain Eukaryota; kingdom Metazoa; phylum Chordata; class Mammalia; order Cingulata; family Chlamyphoridae; genus Cabassous; species Cabassous unicinctus. The sequence continues at coordinate 46,902 of JAQZBX010000733.1, forward strand.
GGACTTGTCCAATAAGGTTGGTATGAATGATGGTTAATTGCTCTTCATTGGTGGAGGCTTTGAGAACTTGCCTGGTAGAGCTATTATATGGGGGATGGTAAGCATAAGGACTATCTCTTTTAGGAACCTTGGATCACAGTCTGGAGCACCACAGTACCTTGTTCCAGTTGATACTGCAGTGTTTACCATCTTGATTTGCATGGGCAGTTCCAAGGGTGTCCCATTTGGCATGTCCCATCAAGGGAGCCCAGAATTTGATCTTATTCAAGGTGACATGTTTAAAGCATCAGTACCTATAGTGGGAAAAGTAAGAGCAAAGGTGCCATCACTAGGATTAGGTGTTTGATAGGAATTGTTCCAATAGTCACAATTCTGGGAGAGGCCTTTGATATGCAGGAGGAGAAGGAGGGCCCTCTGGGCCTGATAAGCCAGGATCTATGACTCTGACATGAGTCCTCCTCATGTGCTACCAATAGCTCTACCCCATCCCTAGCCTTGATTGAATGAGCCATGCCATAAAGTTAAGCAAGGCTGCCCAGTAATTCAGGGATGGGGGCTCCCTCTAAGAAAATGTTCCACAACTCTGGCCAAGGGGGCCTCCTCAAGGTCAGTTTTGTCTGAATGTTCAAATAAATGATGTGCCCATTGCATCATCCAATCTTTCTAAGTAACAATCAAGCCTCATCAATTGTTTGCCAGTTGTCAGCAATGAATTAAACTAAGCTGCAAGGCAACAAAGGCGTTTATTTGGGGTCTTAGAATTGCAGTTTAGGAAGCACAGGTTCAGGCAGCAACCCAAATAATGTCCAGCCTTGACATTTCTAGGCGAGAGTTTTAAAGCCCCTGGAATCTGAGGAGGTGTGTCTTTTCACTCAGTAATTGGTTTGTGTTAGTAACCTAAGCCCATTGTAAGGGCATTTTGCAGTTATTTAGCAATTGATTGAGCCCCTCTGGAGTTTTCAGAATATTTGCTGCCTCTAATCACTGGACATTAATTCTTGTGTCAACAATCGCCATGGATGAGACTAGCAATAGCCCATAGTCAGGGGACAAAAGTAACAGAAGCAAGGGGTGCAGCAATAGTAGAGAGACCACCAGGCCTCAGCAACATTCTTTTGGAGAGGTGCCCCTCTTGCCATATATATGGTTTTCAGTTCATGGTCCACCAACCCAGTGGCTGGTCCCCAAGTAGTCTCCCAGCTACCATGGGACCATGCCTCTTAATGCCCACATGCTCCCTACTCCGGGAGCCCCAGCTATCTTCAGATATTAGAAATTTGACTCAGACTAGCCATTCCCTTTGCTTTCCAGCATTCCCTCTTTTGCCATATGAAGTCTAGCAGTTTGCAGATCATGAGGAGGACTCAGTTTTGTGAGACCCACAATTTAGAGTAGGGAGTTCTGGCAACTCCCAACATGAGCAATCGGCAGTGGCACAAAGCAGTGTTGACACTCTCTAGCAGGACAGAAAGCTGTTCAACTGCTTTAGAAAGCCAGGATGTTATTGAGAAGCAGCATGACACATATCTGGAATCTCCTGTCTGCTGAGACTAACAGATTCTGCTAGCTGTGCCAATTCTATTGAAAGTTTTCTGTAGAGAAATAGTCAGGTGCAGCAAGGACTGGTGACACCAGAGATGTATGAAAGAGAAGTTGATTAGTATTTATAGGTCCTAGAAGGGAGAAGAATGACAGGCCTCACAGGGTCATAAAACAAGGAATATAGGCTCAACCAAGGAGGCAGGGTGCACAGTGGATCTGGGGACTGTGCCTTTTCAGTGCTATAGGGATGGGGCTAGAGCAGTTGGTCAACAAAAGTGGAGATTGGGGGGTCTGTATTTGACTTTCACAGGTTCAGGAAGCTAGGTAGCATTTGGAGAGGAGAAAGAGAAGATGTTTGTCTTGTATAAGCAGGTGTCACAGGTGATTATTGAAGGATCTAACTATACGGTCTAAGTTTCCAAGGCATCATAGCAATACAAATTCCCTTATATTAATGAAGACCTTAGAGACGATGAGGCATCAAAATAGTAAGAAAAAGCCCCTATATTTTAATTCACTATATCCATTTACCTATTGAGGGATATTATTATTGTTTCCAATTTTCAGTGATTATGAATGATTAAAGACATTCATGTGCAAAATTTTGTGAGAGCATGAGTTCTTAAATCAGTTGGGTAAGTTACCTTGGAGGATGATGCTTAGTGGTATGGTAAGACTATGTATAGTTTTGTAGGAAACTGCCAAACTGCCTTCCAGAGTGTCGGTACCAGTTTGCTTTCTCCTACAAGCAATAAATGAAAGTTCCTGATGCTCCAAATCCTTGCTGGCAGTGGGTATGGTACATTTTTTGGTTCATCCTCTGCTGTGTAGTAGTATCTGAATGTTGTTTAAATTCATAATTATCTAATGACATATTATGTTGAACATCCTTTCATATACTTATTTGCCATATGTATATCTTCCCTGGTCAGATTTATACTTACTTTGAATTGTTTTCTTATTTAGTGTCAAAAGTTCATTTTATATTCTGGACATATGACCTTTAGTGATAAAGTGATTTGAGAATATTTTCATGAAGTCATGAAATCTGTGGTTTGTCATGAAGTCTGTGGTTTGTCTTTTCATTTCTTAAAAGTCTTTTGCAGCACAAACGTGTAATATTAATAAAGTCCAATTTGTTAATTTTGTCATGGATCACACTATTGATGTGTATCTAAAAACTCATTACAGTTTTCCTATTATACTTTCTTTTGGATGTTTTGAACTTTACACTTTATATTTAGGTCTACAATATAATTTGAATTTATTTTGTATTATAAATGTCAAATTGCTATTGTACCTTCATCAAAGGTCAGTTGTGTATATTTGTTGGGATCTATTTCTGATTGCTCTATTCTGTTCCATTGATTGATGTGTCTTTTCTTATCCTAAAACCACACTAGTTTGATTATGGTAGCTTTATAGTAAGCCCTGAAATCAGGAAATATGAGTCCTCCCACTTTGTCTTCTTTTTCAGAATTGCTTTGTCTATTCTAGGTCCTTTGACTTACAAAGTGAATTTTAGAATTAGTGTTGATATATACAGAAAAGCTTCCTGCTCTTTTGTTGAGGATTGTGTTGAATCTATAGACAAAGTTGGGAGGATTTAGTATCTTAAAATGTTGGATCATCTAATCCATGAACATAGAATATCTCCCTATTTAGATCTTCTATGACTTCTTTCATCTGTTTTATAATAGTCTACATACAGATCCTGTACATATTGTGTTAGATATTACTGAATTATTCCATGTTTTGGTCCTTTAAATGTCTGTTTTTAAATTCAAATTCTAATTGTGCATTGCTGGTATATAGCAAAGCAATTGAATTTTGCATATTGGCCTTATAATCTGCATACTTGCTATATTCACTTATTAGTTCCGGGAATTGTGTGTATTTGTTGATTTGTTGGGCTTTTCTACATAGACAATTATGTCATCTTCAGTAAAGACAAATTAATTTATTTCTTCCTTTCCAATCTGTCTTATTGCACCAAATAAGAGTTCCAGTATAATGTTGAATAGGAGAGGTGAGAGAAGATACCCTTGCCTTGATCCCCATCTTTAGGGAAAGCACTCAACCTTTCATCAAGTATAAGTTTAGGATTTTTCAAATATACTATTAGGTTAAGTTCCATTCTATTCCTTGATTTTTGATAGTTTTTTTTTTAATATCATGAATGGGTATTGAATTGTGTCAAATTCTTTTTCTGCATCTACTAATATGATCATAGGGTTTTTCTGTTTCAATCTGTTAATATGGATACTGTTTTACTTTGCTAAAGGCTGCTGGGAACAATATACCAGAAATGGGTTGGCATATACAGTGGGAATTTATTAGGTTAAAAGCTTACAATTCTAAGGTCCTGAAGTGTTCAAATCAAGTCATCATCAGGAGATCCTTTTCCCAGAGCTGCAGCTGTGGGTGATCAGGAACATGGCAGAGTACAATGATAGTGTCAGCTCATCTCTCCCTCCTTTCCTCTGGGCCTTGTTGATAGTTCTGCTTTGGGCTGCTCAGTCTGTCGCTTTTCTCTCAACCGGGTTCATTGATTTCAACTTCTGGAGGCTTCTCTCTGTATCTGCTGGTTTTCTTCTCTGTGTCCTTGACTTTTTATTCCTCTGTTTACAAAGGTCATCAGTAAGATCATCCTGGGCCACACAATCTAATCAATGGCCTTTAACAGAAAGTAATTTAATCAAAAGGTCCAACCTACCATAGGTTTACATGTACAGGAAAGGATTAGAATTAAGAACAGAATTTTCTGGGGTCCACTCGGCTTCAAACAGTCACAGATGCCTTGATTAGTTTACAAATGTTGAACCAGCCTTGCATTATTGCAAAGAAATTCACATGGTTGTGATGCATTATCCTTTTTATATATTGTTGGATTAGATTTGGTAATATTTTGTTAAGGATTTTACATCTATATTTGTGAGAGATACTGATCTATAGATCTTCTCCTATTCTGTCTTCTGGAAGAGATTGCTACTTTGAATGTATGATAGAATTCACCAGCAAAACCATTTGGTCTTGGTGTTTTCTCTTTTGAAAGGTATTTAACTATTAATTCAATATCTTTACTAGATAAAGAGATATTTAGGTCATCTATTTCTCTGTGATTGTGTTTTGGTGGCTTGTGACTTTCAAGGGAGAACCATTTTATCTAAGTTGGAGTGACCTCATAAAAAGGTCTTACTTTCAGGAATGAATTAAGTATAAGAACATGTTTTTCTGGGGTACATAACTCCAAACCAACTAACACCCTGGATTGATGTGATATATTTGTTACAATTGAAGAAAGCACATTTTTATAATTGTACTAACTATAGTCCATAGTTTAACTTAGGGTTTACTGTTTATACTGTGCAGTTCCATGTAATTTTTAAAAATATTACTCTAGTACTATATATATCACTTAACATTTCCCCTTTTTAACCAGATTCAGATATATATTTCAGCGCTGTTACTTTACTTTTAACCCATCCTTGTCTTTACTTTGCAAATGAATCATTTACACAGTATATATTTTGATTCATGTGTTTTTATTCTTTATGGTATATTTTAACTGGTATATTTATATCATTCACATTTAAAGTGAATATTGATAAATTTGTGTTAAAATCTACCATCTCTGTAATTTTATCTATCCATTTCATTTGTTCTTTGTTTCTTTACCCCCTATTTTTCTAGCCGTACTAGTTCTAACTGAGCATTTAATACTCCAATTTTTACTCATATCTTTCATATTTTTTTCAGAACATTTTTGGTGGTTGCAGTAAAGTTTACAATATACCTTTTTAAATAATCTAAAACCACCTTCAAATAATGCTATACTTTTTAATGTGTAAAGCACATACTTTATAAGAGAATATTCCTAATTCTTCACTGCTGTACTAATTATCATTCATTTCGTTTGTCCAATGCTATAATCACCCAACACATTTTAACTGCTATTGCTTTAAATAAATAGTTGACTTTTGGATCAATTAAAAATAAGAAAAAATAAAATATTTTACCTTCATTTATTTCTTCTGTGTTGTGCCTTTTTTCTTATTCTTTATGTATATCCAAGTTTCTGACATAAATCATTTTCCTTCTACGCAAAGAGCTTCTTTCTAACATTTCTTGTAGAGCAGATCTACTCTCAATGAATGTAATTCTAGTTCACTTTTGAAGGATAACTTCACTGAATTTTGTGGTTTTATTCATTGAGCATCTTAAATATTTTATTCTGCTCTCTACTTCCTTGTATGGTTTCTGATTATAGTAATTTTGTTCTTCTTTCTCTATAAGTAAAGTGTTTTATTCTTGGGTGGCTCTCAGAATCTTCTCTTTGTTTTTGTTTTTTTCAGGTTTAATATGATTTACTATGGTGATTTTTTTAATTTGTTTTTTTCTTTTTTAGGGAGTGGGGTGGGCAGGGATGGATGTATTTGTCCTGTTTAGTGTTCTTTGAGTTTTCTGGAACTGTAATTTGTTGTTTGTCATTAATTTGGAAAGTTTCCAGCCATTATTACTTCAAATATTTCTTCTGCCCCATGCTCTCTTTTTTTCTTTTCTGGTCTTCCAGCTATATAAATATTATACCTTTTGATATTTCCCCCAGTTCATGGATGTTGTATTCTGTTTTTTGAGTTTGTTTATTTTATTCTTTTTCTCTTCGAATTTCAGTCTAGGAAATTTCTATTG